>JAHBCN010002950.1:0-82430 GCA_019359885.1 Listronotus oregonensis
GGCATTTGCAGTATTTAGGTACTTTATTTCTTCCAATATTTTATCTGATTTCGATATCTTGAATTCTCCCCATAGTACAGCATTGACCTTGAAAGCCTCATCCTTTTTCAACACGTTTTGAATACGTCTCTTAAACATGACGGCGCAGTCCTCCAAAAACGGTTCAACATCGACATGTTTAAGATTTAATATAACTCCAGTCCTAATTCTCGATTTAAATGCTGATTGAATATCCTCCCACTTAACTCGATGCGTAGCTGTCTCATTTCGTGGCACATGTCCTTCTCCCATTATTTGCATTCCCTTCAAAAGTTGCCTAAATCCTTTCACTTGAGACATGCAACTAATCAAATGACTTTTTTCGGCAGTAGAATTAATATTTTTCAATGCTATGTTTAAATGTCTAACAGCTGATGTACACTCCTTTAGAACTTTTTTCAGAGAAGTTTGTTCATGTCTCAAATTCGGGTTCTTGAGTTGATTACTAATGCTGCTTACAAGCTGTTTTTACTGAGAGCTCTTCACGACCGAACACTTTGATGATTCAACAAGAAATGATTGATGCGTTGCGGATCACTTCTATTTATAACCTCAGTGTGCTGTGAATAAAGGAAAATAGAGTGCGTTCAGCAATTAGGAGCACGTTCGGAAATTATACTCTCCGCTGCTGATTAGGTAAAATGGAGAACGCTGATTGGCTAAAAATAATACCTAAAAATATCCGTTCGCGCTAACATGCTACTAGAGGTATTGTCTCTCAAAACAACTAATACAAGTAAGTTATATATGAGTGGTGAAGAATGGTTACCAATAAGATGTGATCTAATTCTAAGAAACCAGCAGTTACCCCCTCCACTTTTGGTTTGTATAACATGGGCAACTTAGCACATTTATTTTAGTATTAGTCAAGCAGTCGAAGAAGTAACAATGTCTCGAAATTGTTTTTGGGGTCGACTATGTGACTGCTCAGAATGCAAACCTGATTTGAAGACTATGTGTGAGGTTTGTCAGGAAAATGATGGGTATAGAGTAGGCAGCACTTATAAAGTCGATAGAAAAGGTATAGGGTATTACGATTTTAAAACCTACTGCAAGTCTTGTTATTATAAATATAAAGGACAATACGAAGAGGCTTATTTTGAACAACTAAAGAAGCTAGTTATGGAGAATCCTCCCAAGTATGCAGAAAGAAAATTTCTACCAGATGGTTCCTCAGTACCCTATGGTTACAAGAAGAAGCCAAAGGAAGACGAGAAGTAGAAATTATTTGTTGAATTAAATATGTAGAAATTGTTTTTATTTTTGCAAATAAATATTTATAAATATTTGTTTTGTTTTAATAATTACCCTGCCTCCTTTGGATTTATCAAGCGATTGAAATTATAAAAGAAATGTTTACCGAGAATTAACGTTGAACCTGTATCATGAAGGAATAATATACATACTGCTACAGCTGTTATTGGAACCGCCCTGTTTAACGAACCGCCCTGTTGGATGAACCGCCCTGTTTAACGAACCGCCCTGTTGGACGAACCGCCCTGTTCGGCGAACCGACCTGTTAGAGCAGCTATAGTGGTTAGTTGTAAAACGTAACCTATTCTGTAACACTTACAGAACAGGTTACATTTGCTTCGGCTTAGCTATTCGCCTGGTAAAGCAGTAATGTCGTGAGTACAATGTACCTAATTAAGGTAAGATAATTAATTAAGGAAAAATAGATGGGCGCCACGGTATTTCCTTTTATTCGGTTACTTTTAATTAGAATTTAACTTGGTTGGAAACACCGAAATTAACCAAGTTTAGAGATGAAGCTGTTCTTATTAATTTCACAAAGGTAGGAATTTAAATTCATAAACAGTCAGTTCAAATAAATGGTTTTTATTCATATTCTTAAGGAATGAACTATTGAAAAAATATAATATTAATTAATTTACAAACGAACCTCCCTGACGCATTATTTCTATTAAAATTAACGCAATCTTTATTCTTGATGTAATACGCATAATACCGTGTACTTGATCAAGCATCCGTAATATTATAAGCGCAAATAACCCCCTTTTAAATCAACTAAAAAATTAATTTCCTTATCAGATCGGTTCTTACAATTTTAATAGTTGTTTTACATTATTTACAAACAACATTATAATAAAAGAGAAACA
This sequence comes from Listronotus oregonensis, assembly GCA_019359885.1. Classification (NCBI taxonomy): domain Eukaryota; kingdom Metazoa; phylum Arthropoda; class Insecta; order Coleoptera; family Curculionidae; genus Listronotus; species Listronotus oregonensis. The sequence continues at coordinate 2,160 of JAHBCN010002950.1, forward strand.
TGTCATCAAATGTAGGTTAATTACTTAGTTAAAAAAAATAATAAAATTTTAATTTCTTCTAAAATAAATAGGTAAACAAAAAATATGGCGCGCAGATGTTGATATTCCCCATAAAAAAAAGAAAGGTAAAACCTGTTTTCCTGTTGGTTTCGGATAAAATGGCTGCTGGACGACGCCGTGCTTCTACACTGGTAGTGGTCACGTGAAGAGCCAAACCATACAGGAACGATTGTCGAAATTGGATGAATTTACCAAAACGAAAAAACCGTGAAAACCCTGTTTGAAGAAAAACAGTATTAGGACCCTTCAAATTCGTACTAAAGACCAAACAATTTATAGTGATAATAAACTCAGTATTATACAGATATTTATGGGTATTTTAAGTATGAGTTAACTCACCATAAATGCGGGTTACAGGCTACCAACGGAAGAAGTCAGTGGCTACTCCTACAGAGGAAATGAACATTGCACACTGCTATAAAAAACACCCAAAATTAGCAAGATGACTTGGATAAAATTAGATTTGAAAATTGAAAGAAAATAGCATTTATCACTATATTAGAATTTTAACATACCTGTTTGCAAATCAACCGTTAGTAGTCCTGATAAAACATCACCAGTTGACCATAGCACGCCATACCACAAGAAAATATGCAAATTTTAATTCATCACACGTGAATTTGGCAGAACCGCCATTAGGCAAAATAAAAACCGCCTGAGCAGGAAAAGAGAACCTGCTGTCTCGCCGGTACAATATCTGCTGCCTGGAAACAAGAAAATCGTACCCACATATCGAAGCGTTATCAGTAAAGCGATCTGAAACGGCTTTAGTCAAGCAGGCGTCACGTGGAAAAGGGCAGCGTTGGCGCAATTATTACTTAATAAAACAGGTTTAGAAATCGTTAAATTTATTTGTATAAGAAAATAATTAATTGCCGTTGATACTAATTGAACATAATATTATTATTATGAAGAAAACTATAAAAAAAACAACTTGTAGCTTTAAACGCTACAATTATCCCTCCCCCACAAAAAAATTAGTTATCAAAGATAACTATATTTTTTATCAATATTAGTAGCTTTAAACGCTACAGTGGTTAGAGTGGTTCAGTTAGAGTGGTTTGAGTGGTTCGAGTGGTTCGGGTTTGAGTGGTTCTAGTGGTTTGAGTTGTTCAGTTAGAGCCGTTACGGTTCGATGTAGTATGTAGGAATATTAAAAGACATTAATATAATCATAATATATGTATATTGATTTCTACAACTTTACAATGGTGTATAATTTTCATTATTAATAAATATGTTATTCATAATGTCTATTATTTTTAGTCTAGATTTAACGGCGTCAAATACTGGTTGATACTCAGGTTTGGGACTATTGGATCCTTCGTCAAATAACATTTTTGGCCAAAACTGTAACTCCGAATTTAATGTAAATATCTTCCTAGTTCCACGAGGAATGAATGCAGTTCCATATTTAATATCTACAGTTTGATGAATTTCGGTGTTTAACATACGGAGCAATGTTTCGGGTGCATAGCTTGAATAGGGCATATCATCTAATACTATACCAGTATGGCTAGGATTCAATCTTCCTAAATCTTGTTTACAAGTAACTATTAAGGGATTTTGAAAAAATGCAATAGCTAACTGTGTCTTGCCAACATTAGCATCACCAATTAAAAGTATTGATTGTTGTCTGCCTTTCTGCCAGTCTATTTTCCTTTATTCACAGCACACTGAGGTTATAAATAGAAGTGATCCGCAACGCATCAATCATATCTTGTTGAATCATCAAAGTGTTCGGTCGTGAAGAGCTCTCAGTAAAAACATAAGCAAGATGGTGCATGTTAATGAGCTTGTAAGCAGCATTAGTAATCATAGTAATCAACTCAAGAACCCGAATTTGAGACATGATCAAACTTCTCTGAAAAAAGTTCTAAAGGAGTGTACATCTAATCAGCTGTTAGACATTTAAACATAGCATTGAAAAATGTTAATTCTACTCCCGAAAAAAGTCATTTGATTAGTTGCATGTCTCAAGTGAAAGGATTTAGGCAACTTTTGAAGGGAATGCAAATAATGGGAGGAGGACATGTGCCACGAAATGAGACAGCTACGCATCGAGTTAAGTGGGAGGATCTTCAATCAGCATTTAAATCGAGAATTAGGACTGGAGTTATATTAAATCTTAAACATGTCGATGTTGAACCGTTTTTGGAGGACTGCGCCGTCATGTTTAAGAGACGTATTCAAAACGCGTTGAAAAAGGATGAGGCTCTCAAGGTCAATGCTGTACTATGTGGAGAATTCAAGATATCGAAATCAGATAAAATATTGGAAGAAATAAAGTACCTAAATACTGCAAATGTCCCCATTTTTCAGAACACCGATTTAAATGAACGGTTTAAAATTAATATTCAGGATCAACTTCTAATGGAGCTAGAGGAGTTTCAGGAAAAGGATTCTGGCTGGGCACTGAGTAGAATAGTTAATCTGATGATTTCTATTAATAAGTTTAATCCATTTAGAGTTGGAAGTTATATTGAGTTACCTGCACAAATAGCAGAGCGAAAAGCGTGTATTAATGTGCAAAATATGGATGACATGTGTTTTGCTTGGGCTATTCTCTCGGCATTATACCCCGATAAAAATAATAGTAATCACCCATCGTCGTATCCGAACCCAAAGACAGTTCCTAACCTTAAAGGAATACAGTTCCCGATGTCGCTGCCACAAATTCCCCGCTTCGAAAAGCAAAATAATGTATCCACTAATGTTTATAGATTACAGAAAGACGGAAAAATTTTTGTGGTGATTCCTTACTATTTAACAAAAAACAAACAAGACAAACATGTCAATATGCTGCTTGTGCAAGATAGTTATATTGCTACAAGTGATGTGGGTGATCTAAGCCCAATAAAATACCATTATGTTTGGATTAAGAATATGTCGCGTTTACTTAACCAGCAGTTTTGTAATGCAAAAAAATCAAAAAAATATATTTGTGACCGATGTTTACATTATTTTTATGACAATGAAAAACTGATTAAGCATGAAAAGGATTGTAAACAGCTTAACACTGGAGCAATTCCAAGAGTTCCTCCTGAAGATAAAAAGTGGATTCAATTTAAAGATTTTAATTACAAGACAAAAGTACCGTTCGTCATTTATGCTGATACTGAATGCCGATTAGTACCCGTAGAAGATGATACATCTAAAACTACGCACAAAACACAACATCACGTACCTTTTAGCATTGGATATTATGTTAAATGTTCCTATGATGACTCTCTATCCTTTTATAAATCATATTCGGGCGCAGACTGCATGCAATGGTTCGTAAGAGAATTACTTCTATTTGCTGAAAACGTTGAAACGGTATTTTTATGTGATTTACCTATGGAAGTGCTGTCTGCGGAACAAACAAGATTATTCGAAACAGCTACTATTTGTCATATTTGTGAAAAGCCTTTTTCCGTAAAAGAAAAGAAGGTTCGTGATCAATGCCATTTAACTGGGCAATATCGTGGGCCTGCGCATGAATCCTGTAACCTCAATTTTAGAGATAGTCATATGATTCCAGTCCTGTTTCACAATATGAGCTCCTACGATGGTCAAATGTTAGTTAAAGCTTTAGCGGAATTTGATGGCCCAATTAGTATTTTACCTGTTAATAAAGAAAAATACATTTCTTTCACCAAACAGATTCCAGACAATTTTATTGAATTCAGAGTTATTGATAGTTTTAGGTTCATGGTCGATAGTTTAAGTCAGCTGGCATCATACTTACCTAGCTATCCAATGTTAAAATCAGAATTTAGTCATATCTCAGACGATCACTTTTCATTGCCCTGTAGAAAAGGCATATTTCCCTATGACTTTATGGACGGATGGAGCAAATTAAACGCGACTCAATTACCCACAAAGGCCGAGTTTTATAATAGCTTAGAAGATTCTATAGTAAGCAGTGAAGATTATGCACATGCGCAGAAGGTATGGGAAGCATTCGGTTGTAGGACAATGCTTGATTATTCCGATTTATATCTAAAGACCGATGTTTTACTTCTGGCAGATATTTTTGAGCAGTTCAGAACAACATCGCATAAAACTTATGGCCTAGATCCCGCTTGGTCATATACATTACCTTGATATGCTTGGCAGTGTACAATGTTTCAATTATATAAATCTAATAATATTAAACTAGAACTCCTAACAGATTTAGAAATGATAATGTTCATTGAAAAGGCATTCGTGGTGGGTTGAGTCAGTGCTCAAAACGGTATGCCGAGGCTAATAATAAATATATGGATTCATATGACACATCTAAAGAAGATTCATATCTCATGTATTTTGATGTTAATAATCAATATGGATGGGCCATGTCGCAATTTCTACCTTACGGCAATTTTAGTTGGTTGAATAAGAACAAAATTTCTACTTTAAACGTATGTGATATTCCTGATGATTCCGATAAAGGATACATTCTTGAAGTTGATTTAAGCGTTCCACACGAACCTCATGATGAGTTTTCTGACCTGCCACCTTGTCCTGAACATCGTGCGCCTATTGGAGCAAAAAATGCCAAATTATTAGCATCTTTATATGATAAAAGTGAATATGTCATACACTACAGAAATCTTAAACAGGTATTAAAATTGGGAGTAAAGCTAACAAATGTTCATAGAGTTCTCGAATTTAGTCAGGCTCCATGGTTAAAATCATACATAGACCTTAATACTCGATTACGTCAAGCAGCAAGGAACGATTTTGAAAAAAACCTGTTTAAACTCATGAATAATGCCGTATTCGGTAAAACTATGGAGAATATTCGAAAACACTCTTCAGTTAAACTTATTACCAAATGGGATGATCGCTATGGCGCAGAAGCATTAATTTCGAGACCTGAGTGTAAGTCTTCAGTAATTATAAACGAAAATCTTGTTCTAATAGAACTGGCAAAAGCCGTTGTATATTTTAATAAACCTATTTATGTGGGCATGTCCATTCTGGATCTGGCAAAGACTACAATCTACGACTTTCATTATAATTATATGCGAAAACGATTTTCTAATTGTAATGTTCTCTATACGGATACCGATAGTCTTATTTACGAAATAAAAAAAGATAATATATATGATGTTATTAAAGATGACTGTACAATGTATTTTGATACAAGTGATTACTCACATGATAATATTTATGGAATTCCCCAGGTTAATAAAAAGGTACTAGGTATGATGAAGGATGAGAATAATGGTCGGATTATGACACATTTTATTGGGCTTAGATCAAAAATGTATGCAACTAAACTGTTTTTTACCGAAGAAGAACTAATCCAAGAACGGGTTAAACTGGAGGCGGAGAATAAAGAACGAGAAGAAATCGAAAAATGTCTTGCCAGTAAAGGAGTCACCAAGAAAATTAAAGGAATTAAAAAATCGGTTATCAAAAACAAAATTAAATTTGATGACTATGTAGAGTGTCTGAATAACTACACGGAGAAAATGGTTACACAAATACTAATTCGCTCAAGAAAGCACGACATACACACAATTAGGCAGGAGAAAATAGGACTTAGCCCATATGATGATAAGCGAAAAATACTTCATAAATCTGTGGAGACGCTAACATGGGGACATTATTCAATTATGGATGAGATATAAACTTGTATATATTATCATTATAATTTCTCAGATATAGAGTTAAATTCCACTATAGGGACCTTTGGAGAAACGAAATGGAATACAAGGCAAGTTCTCACCACCGCCGAGCCATGTATCATCGAAGCAGAGGTTCCAGCAGTTGTCATCCGATGAATATTATAACAGTTTAAATATTTTTATTACCATAGCTTGTAGTGTATTACTAACTAAACTTGTATATAAAATTGTTAAAAGTCAATGTACAATGTGGTTTAAATAAATTAATTTAATGTATACAATGTGCTTTATTATACCGGACGCTATTAGGACACACACCGGACGCTATTAGGACACATACCGGACGCCATTAGGACACATATCGGACACCATTAGGACGGCTACCGATCAACTGCCAAACCGCTTCTAAACAGCCGGTACAACCTGTTCCTATCAATCTAGCCTGTTTTATTATTTACTATTTAAAAATTATGAGTTATATGAGATTATAATTATAGGGTTCTGCGCTCTGCTCTTAAGCACCAGGCCTAAGCGCGAGAGGATCTCAATGCCTAAGGTTTGACGTTTGACAAGTTTGACCTTGACATTATTGACCTTAACAACTATTCTTTGGTTAAGTTTTATTCCTTTAGGCGCCAAGACCACAATGATTAATTTACTATAGGGGCACCGTACTAATCACTAATTGATGTCTCTCAACTTATTTTAAACAGCTATAGTACCTTTATGGTTAAAGATGATTACATACAATATATAATCCTTAGTTCAAGATGATGTATTAAACAACGTTTCAATTTTAACCATCCTCATCATCGGGGTTCCGGGTTTAGCCGATAACTTCCGAACGGTATAACTTACAATTTTCGCGATAAATCAATACCTTCTGCTATGTATCCTTAACAACGTTTCGATTTTACCCGTCATCCTCATCATCGGGGTTCAGGTGTTAACCGATAACTTCCGAACGTTATGTCTTACAATTTTCGCGCAATATAAGACCATAGCCCAAGTATCCTAAACAACGTTTCGATTTTAACCGCCATTGCCATCATCGAGATCCGCATGACAGGTGACAGCTGACAGGCGTCATAATTTTAGCGCATGCGTAAGACCTTAACATAGATCTCATCCACGTAAGCTTAATTTTCTAAGTTACGTGGGTCGCGAAATATGACGGTTGACAGGTGCTATTTGACAGCTGACAGGCGCCATTATTTTAGTACCTGTGTAGGACGTTAAAATAACCATGTTAGGCCCACGTGTAGGCCTGATGTTAAAGCACGAAGCCACAATGATCTATTAGTATAGGGTTACCGTCCTAATCGCTAATTGATGAATTTCGACGATTTTTAAAAAGCTGTAGAGTCTTTATGGCTAAAGATGGCGCTATGCGGTTTTCGCTATTCGATAGGTATAATGTTTCGCTAATTTTAAAAAATTTAAACCGCACGTCTTAGACTCATCATCAGGGTTAAATAACGATTTTAGGCGATAACACCCGAACGGCATGACTTAAAATTTTCGCGTTTGCGCAAATCAATATTAGGTCTTAGCACAAGTATCCTACACATAGCAGCTATTTTCCAAGTCGCGTGGTTTTTGACATATGACAGGTGACAGATGACATTTGACATTTGACAGGTGACATTTGACATTTGACAGATAGTATTAGCCACGCCCTAAATAATGCGTCACACAAGATTCCTAAATATTCAATGACGTCAGAGATTTTAAGATAATAAGCTCCTCCGGAGGTGGAGGATGCTGAACATATCATCTAGCACTACTATCACGGGTTCGAATTCTGCTGGGTGCGGACTTTTTTTTTCTCTTTTTTTATTGGTTCCTCAGGCGTTATACAACCATACATTGTTTACCAATATTATTAATGACAGTTAAACGACCTTATTACTACTATTTTTCCTTTACTATGATACTCACGTGTGCTGGCGAAATACTCAGGATCCTATACATTCATTTCACCTTAATATTTAATATTCCCCTATAGCTCAGTGGTAGAGCTCTAGAGTTTGAAGCACTAGGACGACGGTTCAAATCCTGCTAGGTGACGACTTTTTTAATTTAATTAATTCGAAATTCTCTTCTATGAAACATTTATTTCAACTTAATAATTAATACTCCCGGTGGCTCAGTGGTAGAGCTCTGGGTTTTCAAGCACTAGGACGGGGGTTTGAATCCTGCTGGAACATTTATTTATTTAATTAATTCCAAAATTCGATGCACCACACCCAATCGATGATCAGATTCCCGATGATGTGATCCTGCGGATTACCTATGACGTGATGACTGGTGACGTATGATAGGCGACATATTTTAACGTTATTATTTAACGTTAAGAGACCGGAAGTAAATGTAAATCGGACCTTAAAATTCTCCCATAAGAAATACATGGGAAAATGACGAAATTTACGCCAGAAGTGACCTAGCTTATCTACTGATGGTAAGAACTAGGACGCGTCTTGACAAAGCGTATTCACACAACTAAAACAGTCAACAGATCCGAGAGTCTTTTAAAACCTACTTAGAAATAAGCTCGACCAATCAGAATCGTGTATTTAGTATTAACAGGTTGGGACTTGTTGATAATTACTAATAACGGCTTCCTGTTGTTAACCACAAACATCCTGTTGATAATTCAAATTACTAATAACGGCTTCCTGTTTGCTGATAAGACATTTCCTGTTGTTAGCCGACAACATCCTGTCGATAATTAAAATTACTAATAACGGTTTCCTGTTTGCTGAAAAGACATTTCCTGTTGTTAGCCGACAACATCCTGAAGTTGTTTTTTTGCCTAAACCACCTCCTTGGATATATCAATCCAGCTGTTGTGTGTCTTATCAAGACCAAGCCATTTGACATACATTTTATTTGCTTTTTTGCGCAACACTTGTTCGATAAGAAAAACATCTGATTGTTTAGTTTTTTGCAATTCATGTTCATAAAAACCGCCACTTATCGGGTGTCCTCGCATATCTTCCAGCAAATAAGTCGTTGGGTTAGTTATATGTACTTTGGTTATTTTAAACAATTCAGTTGTCCAATTAGGCACATATCCTTTAGTAAATACATGATTAGCTTTACTGATGCGAACGATATCGCCAACCTTGAATTTCTGTTTCCCAGCAACTTTAATATGACTATATTTACTATTTAAAATAGAATTCTCATTATGTTTATCCACATCCTTAGGCTTCATTCCAATAGTGCGATGTTTTGTATTATTATAAGTATTTGTAACTTGTTCTAACAAGTCTAGCCACTTGTGATTACCATTTAACTTTTCTTTTATGGTACGAATAACACGTTCAGCAATAAATGCTTTTAAAATGCTAAAAGTACTATAGTAATGGATTCCATATTACTTCATAAGTCCTTGAAAACTACTATTGTAGTATTCTTTACCATTATCTGTAACCAGTTTTTTCGGTATTCTTTTAGACTGTTTAAGTATATTCTCCATAGCCTTGGTAACATCTTGAGCAGATTTCGACTTTATCGGTCTAGTCCAGAGAAATTTCGAAAAACAATCAATCACAACCAATATATATTTAAATCCTTTGTTCTCGCGAGCATACTGATCAAGTTGGGCTAATTCGGAAGCAAATGTATCATCTAAACCATATTGTATATATCTGCGCCATTTAAACTTCTTCTTTATAGGTCTATGCAGCTCTCTTACAACCTGTTCACGCGCCTTCGTTTTCGCCATATTAGAAATGATGATTTTTTAATAATGCACTTAAATATATACTTAAAGGTTGGGATCAGGAAGCCTTGAAGCAACAACAAGTCCTTGAATCACACTTTCATGCTCCGTCAACTTTCGTTTTATAGTGTTAATATCGCCTATGTGGTTATTTTGTACTTTAATAATCAAACCATTCAATTGATCGGAGAGCGTATTAATATACTCCTTCATTTTAACCTCTAAGGTATCCTTTAACAGATTATCGAGAGTTTTAAATTGATCATCGATACTATATTTAATAATAGCAATCTCCTTCTCCATAAAAACCATTTTTTTATTATTATTTTTATCATCACTTCTTATCTGACTTAAAGACGTTTCGATTTCAGCGTCTTTTTTCTGTAATGCTTTCAATTGGCGATGTGTTTGAATCTCAAACTGAGTATGATTTTTAAGAGTTTCTTGTACGATGTTCAACGACTTTTGTAAATCAGCAGTAGTATTTTTAATATCACTTCTTATCTGACTTAAAGACGTTTCGATTTCAGATTCTTTTTTCTGTAATGCTTTCAATTGCCCATGTGTTTAAATCTCAAACTGAGTATGATTTTTATTAGTTTCTTGTTCAACGTTCAACGACTTTGCCAAATCAGCTGTAGTATTTTTAAGGAGATTGAGAGCTGTAGAAATATTAACGTACATCGCATCAACATAACTTTTTGTGGAAGCATCACTATTTTTTGTAGGTTATTTCACATTACAAAGCCTATGGTCTCTAACGTTATATTCACCATCTTTTGTTAGAGTGATAGTGGAAGGATTTTGCATAAATTTAGCCTCCTTTTGAAGCGAAGAGGAGGGTAGCGAACGTCCAAACTTGTTCATGGTTCAAGCTAGACTAAAGAATTAAACCAGTGATCTCCATATTAATAAAATTCGATAACACCAAGCCGATTCAACTCCCCCAAAATATTAGTAATTTCATTCGAGGTATTATTATTACCCCAATCTGTTTAGCGGCTTCCAGCTTTTTCAATCGCTCCACCAACTCATTTACGTCGTTGTAAAAGATAAACTTTATAGGTTTTTCCGTATACTCTATTAAAGCAGTTCCTTTTTTCGTTCGAGCCGAAGAAGTAGACTTTATAGTTCTTGTATCACTTCTCGCAGATATACTCGGTGAGTCGGTGTGGAAGATTTACGCTTAAGCACAGAAGCTTGACTAGAAGCCGAGACTAATGGCTGAATAATTTTTTTATATTTAATGCCTTTATTACCTTTTAGCTGACCTGAAAGGTTGAAGTTTTTTCTATGAACATTAGTTTGCTCTAATATTTGTCGAAAATTCTCCACATCTTCTGGTTCTTGATTACGAACATATGGGTTTTTTAAAAACATTAAATCGTAAAGGCCTTGAGTTCCCGGATAAATGATATTATCGATCTTAATATCACCATTTTTCATGATATAAAACGATTTTGAACCCAACGACCAAGCATCAGTAGAACCGTCATAGGCTAGGCCATAGGTAGGATCTATGGTTGGAGCACGCGTCCAAAATTGATGAACATAATCTCGAGCAATTTTTGGATATTGTTCTATAAACTCATTATATATTTCAGGATTTGCCATCAGAGTACTATTCAATTCATCTGTAAAGGAGCGTTGTTGTTGTTGCTGAAACACGTCGTCATCACCGTTATCATCATCATCATCATCATCATCATCATCATCGTTATCACCCATATTTTCAGCAACCACATATTCTGGCTGAAACGGGGCTAATGGTTAGCTCCATTAGTTTCTTCTTTTTTAATTTTCATTCTCTTGATTTTTGGTTTTATACTAAGCAAAGTATTAGGACGCTTGTGTTTAACAGCTGTTAGTTTATTAAGTTGTTCCGTAATAGGTTTTAAAAACTTATTAAGCGCTTCATCTTCTTCGTTTCTCCCCAACTTTAGTGCTAGATACTTTTTTCGAATACTATTGGTAGCCTCAATTATTTTACTCTTCATATCCTTGTCTAACTTGTTAAGATCCATGGTTGAGAACTGCTAACAGGTCGGTTCCTTGAACAGGTCGGTTCTTTGAACAGGTCGGTTCCTTGAACAGGTCGGTCCTTTGAACAGGTCGGTTTCTTAAACAGGTCGGTTTCTTAAACAGGTCGGTTCGCCGAACAGGTCTGTATCCTATGACGTCACCAGTTATACTAACTACAAAGTCGCATGTTAGGGTATTATAAAAATGTCGAATTTATTTCGATATCTTCCTTTATTTATATCACTATCCTTAACAATGACTAAGAATCCATAATTTTCTCGCCAACACTCGCTGCAAACCTGTTTAAACTTGTTAAACAACATGTCCGTTGTAACATGATCGTCATAAATATGTTTCAAGTTGGTATCATCTTGTTTGAATAACACAAGCATATTCGCATTATCACGTACTAGTTGTTTAGGTATTTTCGAATAAGTTTGACACAAATAAAAAGAATCAACTTCACTATGTCGACCCATACAAAAATAATTTCTTATTTTATCCTGTTTTTCGCAAGCAACGTCATCGAAAATGAATATAGAGTGAGGTTTAGCAAGCGCTGGATCGATGACGTCATCGTTCTCGCTAAATCCGAAAATTTTACAACAACAATCGGGTTTAGAGCCGTTTGTAAAAACAGATATTTTTCCTGCAGTAATGATTTCGAATAAACATACACGTTTTTAAATTTTAAACCGTTTGGATCTACCAAGAGAATTAGCAAAACATTGGTTTTTCCACAATTACTAGGTCCACATATCAAAGCTCTTATCGTATTGGGAAAAAGCCGGCCATGACGCGTGTTGGGCTTTTTTAAACGTAAATCAAAATTACCGATATTGATGCAAATCTTTTGTTTCTCTTTACGCATGCTCTCTATAAAAGTAGACCTCACCCTCGGATGACTTTCAGTTGTAATGAGAACCTTGAAGGGTGCAGGTGTCTTAAATACAGTTATTAACAAGCTACCGGTCGAACTTCATTTACCAGGTTATTCGTATTGTGGTCCAGGCACTCGATTAAAAGAGAGGTTAGCGCGAGGTGATCCGCCAATAAATAAGTTAGATAGTCATTGTCGCGATCACGATATTTCCTACGCGCAAAGCAAAGATTTAACTCAAAGACATTTAGCCTATAGGATAGAGTATAGAGCTTGGGATCGAGTAAAGGCAAAAGATTCTAGTTTGGGTGAAAAGACCGCAGCCTGGTTCGTAACTAACGCCATGAAGGTAAAACGCAAGATTGGGGCAGGTTGCAAAAAACCGTTTTCCTCGTGTGTTAGCAAGATCAAAAAACAGTTTAAACATATTGGCAAAGGATCTAAAAATTATAGCAAAGTGTTAAAAGCTGCACGATTATCGGTAAAAAGTCTTGGTGGTCGCAGAAAGATTCGCCTACCAAGAGTAATACCCGTGCCTAAAATTGGTGGTATACTTCCTTTAATTCCGATATTTGCAGGACTTAGTGCCCTTGGGGCATTGAGCGGTGGGGCCGCGAGTATTGCAAAAGCTGTCAATGATGTTCATGCAGCAAAGGAAAAGCTAAAAGAGTCTCAACGTCATAACGAAACAATGGAAGCTATAGCACTGGGCAAAAAAGGCAGTGGTCTCTATTTAAAAAAATACAAACAATGATTCGGTTTATACTTGAAAAAGATGCCAAAAAACTTCCAATAATGCTACCTGATAGACCATTAACCGATCACGATATTAAACATTATTCTTCTTTGTTAAAAAATCCAAATTTTAGAGGAGTTTTTATGCGTGATACTCTACCACCAGCGCCAAAACATAAAGAATGTGGCGTAATAAATCTAGATCGAAATACAGGGATCAGTACGCATTGGGTAGCTTACAAGAAAGATGGTAACAAAGTTATTTATTTCGATAGTTTTGGTAATTTGAAACCGCCAAAGGAGTTTGTTAAATATGTTAAATAGTGTAAAATATACTTCAACTATGATCAGTAGGGACCGAACATCGATAAAAAACCATTACAATTTCGAGCTTAAAATGATATAGCATTAACCAAATAAAAATGCAATAAATAATTCAACTTTCTTTGGAATTAATGGCATCTATTTTGGTATTTTTATTCGGTGTGATTTCTTGTAGAATAATACAAAAGACGTGGCAATAGTAAAAAATTTAGAAGAGTTTTTGCAACAACAAAAGAATTAATCTATGATAATTAATAATGCTTTTATATAAATTATATAAAATAAATTAAAATTAAAATAGACTTTTTGTCTATATAAATTTACAAATATTTGATTGCACCTCTATTAGGGTTCATATTGATGCAATTAACCCCACAAACATAGTTTTTTAGTGAAAATGCAACTTTCCAAGTGCAGTACGAAAACTCTTCCGGCAGATTTGTTGTAAACTCGTAAAAACCAGTTCCGTTACATAGGGTAAATCACAGGGTAAATCATATTATATTTGTGCCAAAATAAATTGTTATATTTAAACAAGTGTAAGGCGCTTACAGGCAAATAAATAATAAGTACAAGTAAAAAAATGAAGTTGGATTGGCTCCTTCCATATTATACTTTTTTATTTGAAAATGAAAGAGGTGTTTTTTTATCTTTGGACAGTCCACGAAGGCTGTGGCCCGAGCACTAACGATCCGTGGGTGTCTTAAGCGTGGTGAGAGGGAGATTGTTCACACGGAACTTAAATATTTGGAAGACTGAAAGAAGAAGGAAAACCTTTTGCGGGTAGCAGTTTCCATAGTCTGGACACTCTAGCGATGAAGGAACTACGAAAGCAGGAAATTCAGGGCCTCTCTAGTTAAACTGTAAAAGGATGCATAAAAGTTGCACCAAGTGTTGCTCCGTTGGGAGCTGCCAGAGGAGGTTTTATACTAGAACTCCTCTAAGCAGAAGCCGTGAAAATACCTAAAGAAGAGCGACAGATCTTCTACAGCTCGTCGGTGGGCAAGAGAACGAAGCTTTTTTGTAAGCGTGGGATTAATTATAAGACGAACAGCTCTTCTCTGAATGAGTTGTAGGAGACGCTATTCCACAGATATAAGAACAATATTCTAAAGAAGGTCTAATTTGGGATACATACAGGGTATACAGATTGGAAAAAAATACTTTCTGGCTCGAAAGAGGAATCCAAGCTTTTTTGAAGCTGCTGAGGCTATGGATGTAATGTGTTTGTGCCAGTTGAGGTTATTCTTAAAAGTAACCCGACAAGAATAAATGACTCTTTGTTCTGCAAAACTTTGTCGCTCATTTGTAACGGATGAGCATTGATAGACGCGACAGCGAAACTGCCTGTATTTTGAAGACATTAAACTGAACAAGATTTTTGGCGCCCCAATCCAAAATAAGTTTATGGATTTGTAAGAGAGACATCCGCATTTAACTAAGCTTGGTTTTCAAATCAGGCTTATTGACTGGCTTAAGAAAATGGTATTGTTGGAGTTTGGTGCAGAATTTGTAATTGCCATATTGTACAAAGCCATATCAAATTGAGCGACATGTTAAAGGTCCACAACATTTAGAAAATATGCAAAGCTTTTCGGGGGCATCTAAAACGAGAACATTATGTATCAAACGCAGACTTCTGCATGAATTTGTGTAAAGCTTTCATTGCAGCTGATATTCTTCTTCATAAAATAAATTATCTTTCCACGAGTACATTTTTGGAAAAAATACTACCACAGAAAGTACCAGACGAATCAACTCTTCATAAAACTATGTTGATAAGGTCTATTTAAAAACTATGGACAAAATACGACACAATCTTGAAGGAAAAAAGTTATGGTTTAGTGTCGATGAAACCACTAATATAAAGGGAAGATACGTTGCTAATATTATAGTTGCAACTTTAAGTTATCACGAACCTTGAAACTTATATTTAATTAACAGTAAATTTCTTTCTCAAATCAATAGTGGGACAATAACAAAAATTTGCAGTAGAAAGTATTACTTTACTACTGTCAGTCACTAGTATTTAGAAGAGTGGCGTTTTGTTTCTTTTGGATGGTGCTGCATATATGATGAATGTAGGACGACAGTTAAAAGAACATTTTCCCAAATTGCTTAATATGACATGATTAGCTCATGCCCTACATAGAATATGCGAAATGGTACGTAACTTTTATCCACTTATTGATACTTTAGTTATCGAGATAAAAAAGTTTTTCTTAAGTCACTTGCGCGTATTACGAAATTTGAAGTTATGTGTATTAATGTCGCATTACCGCCACAATCTACTACTCGGATTACTATATAAATTACAATGTGGTAAAAAATATAATCGACAGATTACAAGATGATGCTTTAAGTGTGAAAAAAGTAAAGAAGTTATAAATGCACCAAATGGTAAATCTGATTTAAAATTTATTTTTGAAAATTTTGGATATTTTCCGGATGTGATTGAACAGTTATAAAAACAAAATGCCCACCTAGTGTCTTTATTTCATGTATTTCAAATTACTATAGAGAAGTTTAAATCGGTTCCCAATAAAATTGGTGGCATTAAAATTTTATGTACAAAAATCTTGGAAAGAAATCCAGGATTTTTAGAAATAAAACATATTTCTGAGGCACTACAAAATAAAAGAACTGACTTGTAAAATAATTTTCGATTTACTCCAGTTACAAGTTGTGATGTCATTTAATGCAAATTAATTGTGACACACTTCTGTTATGTTTTTATTTCATATTTTTTAAATTTACTTATAATTAATATAACCTTAATAGGCACGCCAATGAATTTAATAGACATAAAAAACGTATAGGGAACAAGCTCGTTCTGAAATCCGGGCCCTAATGATCAGTATCAAAATTATGGTACGACAAATTGCGGACATCTGACTTTAGCATTTCTTTACAATAAAAAACTATAAAACAAGAGCGAAGCCTAAGCCAGACGTTCACGTTGAAAGGTCGTTCTCATCAGTTAGAGTCAAATTTTACACCACCCATTAAGCTTGATTCAGAACACGGCGATTATTCACTAGCTCTCATTTCGCGAAATACTTGGAACTCAATTCCTAATATTGAACCGGGTAAAAATAAACTGTATTACACAGATCAACAGCAACAGGAAAAGGTGTTGGAAATTCCCACCGGTTCATACGAATTGGAAGATATTAACAATTATCTACAACAACATCTTCTTCTTGATTCCGCCGAGGCTATCAAAGAAGAGAAAAATCTCGTGTTTTCAATAAAACCAAATAATAATACGTTAAAGTGTGAATTGAAGAGTGTTTACGAAATAAATTTTAAACCAAAAGATAGTATTGGACAGTTGTTGGGATTTTCTCCTAGAGTGCTCAAAGCAAACACTTTACACGAATCGGATCTTCCTGTAGATATTATACAAGTTGTCACAATACGGGTCGAGTGTAATATTATTTCGGGATCTTATTATACTAGTAATCTTTCGCATACTCTCTACCAATTTACACCTACCGTTGATCCTGGTTACAGTATAAATATCGAACCGAGAAATTTGATTTTTCTACAGGTCAATCGTAAGGAAATTGATAATATTACACTTACACTCTTGGATCAAAACTCAAAACCGGTTAATTTTCGTGGTGAAAAACTAGTCATCAGGTTAGAACTTAGACGCCAGCATGGTTTTAGTGTTTAACAATTACTTAAGCGACAACACTTCGCTCAACACTTCATTCGACCGTGATCCTTCAAAGGGTACACTCACGCCTATGAATATAGCATTTTTGCATTCGCTAAGCTCAAAGTATCGCTATCATGTCAGAAAAACTACAGCTATTCAGACAAGTCAATAGTGATGAGTCAGTCATCCGAGAAGAGTGGCACACCTACCATCCATTTACCAAGTCTTTCAACAATAGTGACGAAATTGAAATTGTCATCAATCAGCAAGATATGTTTCTCGATATGAGCAATGCAGAACTTTACTTGGCGTGTTTGCCGACTACAAAAATGTCGTCATGGGAAAACAGGAGCTTAAATTAGTTCGTGTAAGACACGATTATAACTGCTACATTACAACTGCACCTGCGGGAGAAATTCCTACGAAAAAGGCTACTGTAACACTTGATACGGTCGAGTTAAAAGTTAGGCATATTTATCTGAGCGATGCCATAAAATTGAGACTTTTGGACGATATTGCTAAAAATAAACCGATATTTATCGCTTACCGTCATTGGGAATTACACGAGTTGCCCGCTTTAAGAACTACGAAACGCGATATCTGGACCGTTAAAACAATGTCTGAACGAGCTCGCTACGTCATTGTATTTTTTATGAAGAACCGGAAAGATAATTTTGCCAGTGATTGTACGTATCTCGATAATTTAAACATTACCGACGTCAAGCTCTATTTAAATTCAGAGTCCTATCCCTATGAAGCGTTGAATCTTAATTTTTCAAATAGACAATTTACCGAAGCCTATCGGATATATACGGAATTTCAAAAATCCTACTTAGGCAAGCAGTTTAGCGAACCGCTTATTGATTTTACAAAGTTTGCTTCTAGAGCTCTTTTCGTAATCGACTGCTCCAAGCAAAATGAAGCTTTAAAAACTAACACCGTCGATGTTAAATTAGAATTTCAAAGTTCGGAAAATTTTTCTCAAGAGTCACGTGCCTTTTGTATTATCGTACACGATCGGGTCTTAGAATATCAAGCTTTAAGTGGTCAGGTGCGAGACATTTTGTAATCATTTATCGATTAGCTTTGGCACAATGAAGTTCGTCGTGGTCGATGTTCAAGGCTATTGTATTCCTGAATTTACTGTTAAAGGAACTTGCAATCTATGATGGATGTAAAATGTGGGGTTATGTTTTTAAACCGACCACGCCGTTTCACGAGCTGAGTTTTGATCATCAACGCCAAATTAAATATCTTTCCGAAAATCATCATAGAATCCCTTATGGTTGTGGAGAAACCTGTTATGAAGAAATTTATTCGATACTCTATGAAGCCCTCCGAGATGTCGACATATGTTAAAGGCCGTGTGAAAGAAGATTTCCTAGTTAAAATATTTAGTGAGATGAAGAATAAAATAGAATATAAAATACCAAATATTGTTAATTTAGAATTTGTTTCCCGCATTGTTCCAAAATTAGATATAGGAGAAAGTAATTGTAGATTTCATAGTTTCTCAATGTGTGTATGTAATGTTAGAAATGCCTTTTTATTGTTTAATTATATTGTAAGTCTTTTACCACAAATAATTTATGATTAATAATAATTTGAGTTTTTATACTTACCTCCTAGCTTCCCTACATTCATTAATCATCCATCCTTCGGGGTGTGTGCACATGTCTAAGACAGCCGAGTTAAAAGTTAGGTTAGAAAATTATCTACATAACCTCAACAAACTAAAGAAAAGTATTGAGTTTTATCAAGATAAAAAGTTGTTGCTGAAGGCGTTTAAAAATTTTAAGTTACAATGGAGTGTAATTACCATAAATTAAAATGTAATAAATTACCTAACCTAAAAAATAAATACAATCCGATTAGAGCATAATCAGGCTTATCCGAAGCTACCCAAGGAAAACGAGTGAAAGCTAGCTGTTCTCGTCAGTCTTATTCTCTTCTATGATTCTCGATACAATACTAAATCCCGATGTCCCCAAGCAAGCGTGTACTCTTGACCGGGTATAAGGTAACGCTTATCGTCCGCGTAAGATAACGCTACCTTATTTTTCAGCTCAATGCACATATCGTGCAAATGCGAGCGGAAAGTCGACATTTTTCGGTATATTTGTGAACCCTCCACATCAACCGCTGTCTTATAATCTTCAAGACTTAGCTCTTTCTTGGTGATGTGATCGGGAACATCTTTGACCTTTTTCGTGAACTCGCCCTCTACATTTACGCAATATGCCTTCGCCCCGGTTAAATAGAATTCCCAAACAACTTTTTCTGCATACTCCTTCATTCGGCCTAACACAGATGAATTTACAGGAACACCGTGTGGATTATTCTGCGAGTAATTAGACGTATCGAATTTGTCTAAATTCTCGCGCATATCGTCATAGAAATTTTCTGTTTCAACATGTAAAATTAAGGAGTCGGTATCGGTGTATAGCAACAACCGCTTTGTTCCCGTATTTAGGTTTGATA
Source organism: Listronotus oregonensis (assembly GCA_019359885.1). Lineage (NCBI taxonomy): Eukaryota > Metazoa > Arthropoda > Insecta > Coleoptera > Curculionidae > Listronotus > Listronotus oregonensis. The sequence goes on from JAHBCN010002950.1 coordinate 21,659, forward strand.
TAACTATACAAAAAGTCATACATAATAGTTTTCGATATATCCAAAATCGAATACCCTACGTAAATAGGCTTATTATATGTGACACTTTGTTTAGTCATTTGAATTGCGACTAAATTGTTGTTAAATATGGAAAAGTTCTTAAAATGCGGTTTCGCGACCAAAGCTTCTACACCTAACTTCCTACCAATATTTTCCCAGTGGGTAACAAGTTTCACGTCTACCCTTTTCTCCACGTTTTCCATGGTTTTGCCAAACACCGAATTATTCATAAGCTTAAAGAAATCCTTCTCAAACTTATTTTGAGCTTTATTTCTCTTTGCTGTGTTTAAGTCGATATATGACTTTAACCATGAAGACTGATCAAAAGTTAAGACCCGATGAATTTTGGTGAGCTTAAGTCCATGGTCTAAACATTGCCGCAAATTTTGATAATGAATAATATAAACTTATTTTCCAAATTTGGGATTAATTTATTAATTTTAACTTTCGATTCAGGTGATGGTATTGATTCAGGACAAAAGGGTAGTTTGTTGTGCATGTAATGAAGTGCTTCCGGATACTCTAAATCAACTTCCAAAATGTATCCTGTGCTTGAATCTCGCGCTATATTTAAATAATCTAAATTTTGAATTTCTGAATCGGTAAGCCACTTAAAGTTACCAGTTGGTAAATATTGAGACATGGCTGTACCATACAAGTTGGTTGCATCCAAGTACATAATGTAGGAGGATGGCTTAGAAGCGAATACCCCGCTTTAGGAAGTGTACCATGTCTATATCAGTCAAAAGCGCTAACTCCGTTCCGGTATAGGCTAAAGCCGCGTCCCACGCAAGTCCTGGCGCAGTGTAGTACTGCGCAGGATCTAGTTTGTACGTAGCTAGACACACTTCTCTAAAGTTTTCAAACACATCAGCTAACAATAACACGTCGGATTTTAAATAAATGTCTGAATAATGGCCTAAAGTCTCGCATTTAAACAAGTTCCATACAGTCTTTGCACGCTCGTAATCATCTGCAGAAATACCTTCCTTTTTAAGGTCGTTATAAAAATCATCTTGTGATGGTAGTTTTTTATCATCTAATTTTGTAAAGGAGTCGACATACGAATATGGAAAAACACCCTTCTTTTGAATTAACTAAAATTTATCGTTATCAGGGAAGAACTTCCTGATCTCGCGGCATTGTTCTGGTTTAAAATTTTGGTTTAATTTATCCAGCGACGAGGCCATGAATCGAAAACTGTCCAAAAACCGTAATTTCATAAATACCTGTTGCTCCCGTTCATTCTCCTTTTGGAAGCTATCGACCAAAACGTGCTTGGTAAAGGAGATATACCGCTCTTTGTTTTGGCAATAACATCCAACTTTTCTTCCTCGAGAGCCAACTGTTTAATTAACAGATGACTATCGAAGCCGGACATGTTATGGAAAAAGACGGGTATGAACTTTGGAACTTTGTAATTCAGATTGCATGCAGAATGGGCTGGTCCTCTATATGCAGACGTAAGATGACAGTGATCCCTTACCTCCCTCTAAAAATGGCCTTTCGCAAATATGACAATTTGTCATCATATTAAACTCATATTCCTGCTCTGGTGTAAGAGGAGTCATACGTTGCGTAATTCTTATATAGTTATTATAAAGACGTTTAAAATCATCCTCTAATAACTGTATAAAATTCTCGCTGGGCTGCTCTCCTCTATACTCTCGAAAAACAGAAAGAGAATCGTCAAAAGAACATTTAATATAGAAGGCAAAAGAGTAAGGTATATGTTGATGGGTACGTACTGTATATGAGGCTTTCGGATTAAAGTCTAACTCCTGCTCCCCCTCCATAGCAATCGGTTTTACAATAGTTTCACAGTCTGCATAAACAACAAAAGGTACTTTTAATTTTTTCTCGAAATTTTCAAATTTAAGCAAATTCTCAGGAACGTCTTTACCTTATTCATCTTTGCGCAAATTTTCCGTGGGTAATTTAACCGAAACGTGACCGCAATCATCCTCTTGATAAGCTTTTAATTTCTGCTCGGAATAAAAATAAGTTAAACACCCATCACAAATAAATTTGACCATGATGACTAGATATTTGACTTGAGAGCAAACGTGACAGATTTCTTATTAAGCAGTAATGTTTATTGCAAGAATCATCACTTATTAATAACAAATTAACATGTCTATCTCTGCGAGATTTAGTATAATGCAAAGGTCCGACAACTTCAATAATATTCCTACCGTTTTCAAAAACTTTATCAAGTCCATAAACATTGATAGAAATATTATTCAAGTTTTCAAACTTTAGTATATCTTTAAGAGTCATAGAAGAGCTTTCGATACCTGTAAAATCCAGTTCGTTCTGAAAAGGCAAATAGTTCGCGACTCTATTCGCATTCTGAGTCCAATCTACTGGGTGTAGGTGAGCTAAGACTGACCATCTGAAACACTCTTGATCAGTGTTTTGGATGTTTAAAACAGCTTTCTTTACTTCAATCTCCTTAGGCAATGGCAAGTATGAAGATGCACCAGTTGGATTGTACTTATTTACACTAACTTCTAAATGAAGGAGCTGCTGTAGAGCCCAACCTGCAACAATGAAAACACGAGTTAGATATTGGTTTGAATAGAGTTATTTTAGAAAATTAGAGTTATTTTGAGATTTTCCGAAGGACCTTTGAGTGTTACGTAATCACTGGATTAGTATCTTCACCTACTTTGTTCAGATTTAGTTGCCTCCAGTAATCCGTCTTCTTCGATAGTTCAGGGAGAAAGCTTTTCTTTTTCACTCGGACCGAGACTCGAATTAACACTTAAAATAAGACGTGGCCAAAAACGGGTACGAGAGAAGATTCAATTACAGGTAAAGCGTGAACGGGTTGCACCTGAATGATGATAGGACTTGTTCCCTTTCCAGTGAGTAAAAACGCGAAATGCAAAAAAGAGTCCTTAACGCAAATACATATTTTAAGATTAGAGACACGTAGCAATTATATTTAACGTACGATAATCCTATTGAAAATGAATATTTAAATGAATGTGATTCAGAATTAAACAAAGAATAAAGAGAAAGAAAAAAAAAGAAATAAATAAATACTTGAATTCTTACATAAAAATAGACAAAAATTACACCTATATACAGGCTGTCGCAGGCGTTAACATTCCGCCCACCTAAAATAATAAATTATTTTATTTAATTACTGTGAATTGGTAAAGGACAAAGCTTTACCAGTGGTCTTTGGAGGAGACCATGTGCAGTGCGCACAGTTGCGACACGTGATATACCGTCTCGTTCCACTACTCGAGCCAATTTCCAAGAAAGAGGTGAAGTTAATTCATTTTTTATTACGACGAGAGATCCAACATTAAGAGTAGGGGAATTATTTACCCATTTAAGTCTTTGTTGTAACGAATTGAGATAGTCGGTATGCCATCGCTTCCAGAAGTCTTGATGAAGTCTCTGGAGAAGTTGCCAGCGACTTAACCTATTTATATTCAAGGTAGTTAAATTGGGATCAGGAATGCACGTTACCGGTTCAAGAGTCAGGAAATGGCCAGGAGTCAAAACTGAGAGGTCATGAGGATCATTACTTAAGGGACATAGCGGTCTAGAGTTTAAGACAGCTTCAATTTGACACAGAATTATATAAAACTCCTCGTATGTAAATATTTGATTTCCAACGACACGAATCAACAAAGATTTTACAGATTTAATGCCTGCCTCAAACAGGCCACCAAAATGTGGGGATGATGGAGGATTAAAGGACCATTCAATTTTCTCTTGAACTGACGCAGACTCCATAAGTCGGTTTAGTTCTCGAGCAGCGCCTACAAAATTAGTACCTTGGTCACTATAGAGTTTGACACAACGACCACGGCGAGCAATAAATCGCCTTAAGGCAGCGAGAAATGCATCTGTCGTAAGATCTGAAGCTAACTCCAGATGCAAAGCCTTTGTTGCGACACAAACAAATAAGCATAAATACGCCTTTTGGGATTTACAGCCTCTGACTTTAGAAAGGGTAATGGAAAAGGGTCCACCATAGTCCACACCAACAATGGAAAAAGGTTTTACCTGATTAACCCGAAGTGAGGGTAACTGCCCCATCATTGGCTGTAATGGTTTTGGTTAGCCCTAAAACATTTTATGCAATTACTTAAACATTGCCGAATGGCTCTACGGGAAGATAATATCCAAAAATGTTGAAAGAGCAAGAATTGAAGCGTTTGTGGTCCTGGATGAAGATTTTTAGCATGAACATCTTGAATAATAAGTTCAGTTAAACGGTGTTTTCGGGGTAGGAGAGCAGGATGTTTGCGATCATATGATAATCCAGAAAAAACCAACCTACCGCCCACCCTGAGAAGACCATCTGTCCCAATAAAAGGGTTTAGCTTGCGTAAGGACTTAGAAATGGGTTTGTTTTTCTCTAAATTATCAATGTCTTCAGAAAATGTTAAAAATTGCACACGCTTAACCAAAATAAGAAGAGCATTATGAAGTTCTTGCTGAGTAAGAAGATTAGGTTTCTTTTCCTTGGGAAGTTTGAGATTTCTGATGAATCTAAGACAATGAACTATTATTCTTTGAATTTTTTGAAGACTAGGATATTTTTCTAACAATCCGTCAACTGAGTCAAGGGAAACAAAAGTAATCAAAGATTGTTCATTTCTTTGTTCCTCAGAAATAACGGAAGAATTAATTACTGGATTTGAAAATTCTGGCCACTGATTATTAGGAAGCTGAAGCCAAGAAGGTCCCGCCCACCATAATGAAAATTGGGACAAGTCACGAGGAAGTAGGCTTCTACTTGCACAATCAGCAGGATTATCATTTGTAGAGATATGAACAACATGCAGGAGGGACTATGTCTTGGATTATACTGACCCTGTTGCTTACAAAGGTTTTCCATCGGCGGTGAGGTGACTTAATCCAGAATAAGGCTACTGTAGAATAGGACCAAGCAGTAACCTTTGAAAATTTTGTGTGGTTTGAACAATTGGCAAAAATAAATTTTATGAGTTTTGCTAGAAGTAAAGCAGCACACAGTTCCAATCGGGGAAGTTAGACTGCCTTTAAAGGGGCAACTTTGGACTTGCCGCATAAAAGAGATACCTTAATACCTTGAGAATTGATCAAGCGTAGGTAAACAACAGCAGCAAAACCCTTTTCAGAACTATCAGCAAAACCATGAAGTTCTACAATATCGGCAGTCGACTGACTAACCACACAACGAGGAAATTGAATATTAGAAACTTGTGGTAGTTCAGACTTATACTGATACCACTTGTCCAACACTGGTGGAGGGAGTTCTTCGTCCCAACTGAGACAGACAGTAGAGTACGCTTAGTACAAGGACGATCTAAAACCTCTACAGAATAAGAGAAAGAATCTGAGCAAGGGTTCCATTTTAAACCAAGAATTTTTAATGACATTTTTTCATGTGAATCAAAGTTTAAAGAATGCTGATGGTGATGAGTGATTGGCACAGCAGAAAGAACAGAAGGGTGATTGGAAGCCCACTTTCTTAAGTCGAAGCCTCCCCTTAGTGTTAATTTACAAAGATCCGAACATATTTGCTGTGCTTGTTCCAAATCCGAAGACCCTGATACTAAATCGTCCATAAAAACATCACTGGAAATAATATTTGAAGCTAGAGGGTAGTATTCAGCTTCGTCCTTAGCTAATCGTGCAAGTGTTTTGAGTGCCAAATACGGAGCTGACGAAACACCGTAAGTCACCGTATTTAAACGGTATTCTTCGAGCGGATCGTAGGGAGAAAATCGCAAAATAATTTTTTGGTAATGCCTTTGTTCAGGTTTTATCAAGATTTGTCGATACATTTGACGGATATCAGCTGTAAACACATAGAGATGGAATCTAAAATTGGTAAGTATAATAAAAATATCATTTTGCAATTTAGGACCAGTGAGAAGAGTGTCATTTAAGGAACACCCGGTGGCGTCCTTGGCTGATGCATCAAATACGACCCGTAGTTTTGTTGTTGTACTGTCGGGCTTAAGAACACAATGGTGAGGTATATAATACCCAGAATTAATATCCGACTGAATTTTTTCCATGTGACCGGAATCAAGGTAATCACGCATAAACTCCGAGTAAGATTCAAACAGACGGGGATTACGAGATAGTCGCTTTTCTAGAGAGAGAAACCGACGAAGAGCAACAGAGTACGAACCGGAAAATACAGGCTCAGGAATCTTAAATGGCAATGCTACTGTATATCGACCAGTAACATCGCGAGTTACAGAGTTTTCATAGAATGTGTCACATTGAACCTCTTCAGGAGAAAGTTCGTTTATTGAGGGAACCACTTCCAACTCCCAAAACCTTTTTAAAGTTGTATCAAGAGGGGAATCTAGAGATAAACAAAATGTACTAGGCGAAGGGTTACATATTGGATGAGCTTGGACCTTGCCTAAGATAATCCAACCAAATACTGTATTTAAAGCAGAAGGCGTGATACCATCACCTAATATTTTTCCATCTTGCAAAATTGACGGAAATATATCGGCACCTAACAACAAATCAATGGGTCCCGGAAGATGAACCGTAGGATCTGCTAATTGTAATCTTGAGAGAGAACTCCAATTTTGACATGAAAGTTTAACACTAGGCATATCTGAACATATTTTAGGCAATATCATTGCCTCAAATGTAAATCGAGGAATGTCCAAATTTCGAGGACGAATAGTACAATTTACTGAACCAGATGTCTCTGTAGACAATTTTCCCAAGCCAAATATAGGAGCGGAGTTTTTATAAGATGTAAGACCCAAACGTCTTACACATTGTTTCGTAATAACATTCACTTGGCTACAATTATCAATAAGAATACGAATAGGATGAAAATGACCTTGAGAGTCAAGAATTTCCACAACTGCAGTAGAAAGTAAAACGGTTGTGGAAGACCTTAACAAATTTTGAGGGCTAGAAACTTGAACTTGCGAATGAAGTGAGGTAGAAGGAGATTCTGGTGAGGTTAGAGAAGAAGTCGATACTTCGATGCGGGAATTGGAGGGGTCTTGTTCCGACCGTCGATCGACTGGAGTTTCATTAATACGCCTTGCAGGCGGAATTGTAGAATGAGTTTGGGAGTTTGAGAGATGTAACAGAGTATGATGTTTTCCGCGACATATGCGGCACAACATTTGAGATTGGCAATCATTTATGCGATGAGCTGAGTGTAAACAATTAAAGCACCATCTTTTTGTTCTATCAATTTGATGGCGTTCGGTGGGAGATTTTTTTAAAAATTCGGGACACATATATAAAATGAGATGAATTACAAAAAATACAAGAGCGCAAATTTGGATTTTTTGTGTTATCAAAATTTAAATTTAAAAAAACCATTATTGGGTGATCTTTTAGGTGCTTGAAAAGTTTGAACCTTTGTGCAAGTTAAGGCTGCCGTTTCAAGTGCTATGCAATGTTTTTCCAAAAATGATTTTAATTTTTTGTATGAGGGTATATCTGTTAATGCATCTTGAAGCTCATAGAGTTTAATAGTATTATTATCTAATTTATTAATTAAAATATTAAATAGAACAAAATCCCAGCTGTCAACATCTATTCCAAATGTTTTTAAAGCAGCTAAGTTTTCTGTAAATATATCCAACAATTTTCTAAGCCCCGACGGAGACTCATGAACTAATTTAGCTGTATTCACAATATGAGACCAATAAGTACAAGTGAGTAAACGAGGATTTTGATAGCGATCGTTAAGAGTTTTAAAGGCAATAGAGTAGTTATCAGTAGTTAAAGGAATAGCCTTAACAAGTACAAGAGGTTCTTTTTCTAAAGAGGAAATTAGATATTGAAACTTTTCAATTTCAGATAATGAATTATTATTATGAATTAATGAGTTGAATAAATCTATAAATGGTGGCCAATTTTTAAACGAACCATCAAAGTGCGGTAACGATATTTTTGGCAATTTAGCGACTTGATTAGCTGTTGGTTGATTAAGAGTTACATTAGGAGAATGAGTTGGATCTGGATATAAATCCTCATAAACACCTTGAATTGCATAATATTTTTCAAGAACGTCTTGTCTTATTTCCTTTTCTTCATCCAAGTTAGGGGTTTCACTAACAACAATAGTATTAATTATTGCTGCATGTTTTTTTTCAAATTCATTAAAAGTATCATCGAGACCTTTATAGCTCATTTTAAATCGAGTACGAAATTCAGATTCACTGATAGCCTTTTGAGACAAGGCATATATGCTATAAAGCTGATCAATACTAAGTTCTCTCAGAGCTCGCATTTTCTTTATAGTAGCCATTATGAAGAAAAGGACAATTAAGTTTAAATTATGATAAAAAAAAGAATTTAGAAATGGTTAAAGTTAATAATAATAAATAGTACTATAATTTATAATAGCCTTTAAAAATATTATTTAAAAAAACTAATATCAATATGAAAATAAAGAATTAATAAATTAATACAAACCTACACCAGTTTGTATTAATTCTAAAAAGGTTAGAATAAAATTAATCTTTATTTAAAAGAGAAAATTAAATTTTACCATAAAAACATCGAAGAAATTATTTATTTTAAATTTTATTACACCTTTTCGGAAGTATATGTTTATGTAAGAATTCAAGTAACAATTGCCACAAACGTAAACAGTTTAAGGGGAAAAAATAACACAGTTTGAAATTTCTTGCAAGAAAAAAGAAATTTAATCTTGGAGTAGTTTATAAAACTTGGTTTAATTCTGAAATAATCAAAAAAATATTTTAATTAAGGGCTGCGTATTTAATATAATTACTTTTAAATATCTCTTTAAACGATATAGTTCACCATAAAGAGAATGAAAATTAACGAATTAAATATTAAATGAAAATTTAAAAACTACATTTAATAAGTAAAGAATAAAAATAACTTTCTGGACCGAGAGAAAATAGTTTAATTTTTAGTTAAATATCAAGATAAAATTAAATAAATTTTTAGTTTTGTTTTACAAATTATTTTAAATATAGTTATAGAGATAAAGCAATAATACTTCTATTGTTAAATAAAAAGAGACTGGAATTTTAAATTCCCAAAAAAATCACCGAGTTTTTTATTTACAATTCAGAGATAAGAGTACCTGTTTAACACCGTATTGTACCGAAAACGTCGAATTTTAAAATGCCAATTGGTACGTATTCCAATCTTAAAACCTTTTTATGAGAAAAATGATAATACAAAATAAAAAGTTAAAATCGGTTTACGAAACGTTAAATGAGAGAAAAAGAAAATAGAGAAAAGAAATTTTAATCCGGCCGAAGGATCAAATGATTTGAATAGAGTTATTTTAGAAAATTAGAGTTGTTTTGAGATTTTCCGAAGGACCTTTGAGTGTTACGTAATCACTGGATTAGTATCTTCACCTACCTTGTTCAGATTTAGTTGCCTCCAGTAATCCGTCTTCTTCGATAGTTCAGGGAGAAAGTTTTTCTTTTTCACTCGGACCGAGACTCGAATTAACACTTAAAATAAGACGTGGCCAAAAACGGGTATGAGAGAAGATTCAATTACAGGTAAAGCGTGAACGGGTTGCACCTGAATGATGATAGGACTTGTTCCCTTTCCAGTGAGTAAAAACGCGAAATGCAAAAAAGAGTCCTTAACGCAAATACATATTTTAAGATTAGAGACACGTAGCAATTATATTTAACGTACGATAATCCTATTGAAAATGAATATTTAAATGAATGTGATTCAGAATTAAACAAAGAATAAAGAGAAAGAAAAAAAAAAGAAATAAATAAATATTTGAATTCTTACATAAAAATAGACAAAAATTACACCTATATACAGGCTGTCGCAGGCGTTAACAGATATTTATAAAGTAGCAATAAAATAAGAAAAATTCACAAGTATTTAACTCACCACTTTCTTTTTTTCCTGAAACTCTGAAGCCTTTCGTTCCAAGATCGCGGAAAACTGGTCGAACAGCTCCTCCAAGTCCGTCCCCTCACCAATTGCCCTGAACTTTGCATTAAATGACTTGATCTCTTGAACCTCTTGGGACTGCAGGAGGAAGCGCCCGAAAAGCTCCACACCGACTTTCAGATGTTGAAATCTATGAAGATTGGTCCCCACCAACTTGACGAATTTACTTCTAAGATGTTCCAAAAACCTCTTCGCGTTGGTGGAGTCCTCCCTCGATGATAGTCGGTATGTTGCAAGTCGGCATTTGAACGAGGTTCTAAACAAATCTACGCCTTCCTCCTGCACCGCACAACAGTTGGACCGATGACGCAAGGTCCTAAGATGTCCAGCCCAACGATCGGCAGGAACCTACACTGCGCAGCTCTTACAACGCTTAGTTGAGGCTGGATCTGTAAAAAATTATTACAATCATTTTAAAAAAATAATAAACACAGAAAATCTATGGTTTTGTAAGAAATTATTTAATTGAATTATTGCTCACCATCATCGAGATCAAGTCTGGCCTTTTTGCATGTTGTCGCTGCCGCCGGAGTTGCTGATTTGCGTTTCCTTTCTGGAATTAAAAAATTATATTAAGTATTTTTGTAAAAAAATGTTATGATTCTACAACACTATTTAGAAAATCTATTTACCTGCTGGTGGAGTTGCATGCCTATCACGCACATGTCGCTCCAGTGCTCCCAGAGATTTCAATACAGCTCCACACACTTCGCATGTTTTTAACACCGGACGACAGTCTCCATGTCTCTTTAAAGCATCGGCTCTGGAGAATGAAGTAGAACAATACGAGCAGACGAACATGTTCTGTAAAACAGATGATTTTAATTTTAAGTGTTGAATTTTGAACAACTAATATGTATGCTTTGGAGTCTTAAATCAGAATAAAAAAGAGTTATTTCGATCGGATAATAACTAACCAAGTTTTACGTTAATAGACCATAAGGGCTTTATGCAAATAATAGTTTTAGTCAATTAATATATATGGAGTACCATCCTTAATCAGAATAAAAAAGAATTTTTCCAATCGGCTGATAACTAACTAAGTTATACGTTAATAAACCAAAAAGGCTGTATGCTAATGGCGACTTTATACAACTAATATGTGTACTTTAACGTTTTAAATTATATTTAGAAAGAATTATTACAATCGGTTAATAAATAACCAAGTTCTATAAGACATTACCAAAAGGGCCTTATGCTAATTTTAAATTTTCACAGGTAAAATGTATGTTTTTAATATCCTTAATCAGAATAAAAAAAAATTCCAATCAGTTGATAAATAAAAAAGAAACACATTGTATTACCAAAAGGGCTTTATGCTAATTTTAAATTTTCTTAAGTAAAATACATGTTTTAATTTCCTTAATCAGAATAAAAAAGAATTTTTTCAATCGGTTGATAAATAAGCAAGTTCTATATGTGAAGGTCAAAAGGACTTTATGTAAATTTTAAATTTTCTCAGGTAAAATGTGTATTTTAATATCCTAAATCGTTTAGCGAAAAAACGGTATTGATCCGGCAATTAGGAGCTGAGTTATGAGCGAAAAACAAATTAGGACCTTTGTAAAAGGTGCCCAGATGATCAAAAGTCGTTTTTTGAAGAAACTGTTAGAAAAAAACTTGCGCAAATAGCGGGAAAAGTGGCTTCGCCATCCCGGCTGATAACGATCTTTCATAAAATGACATTTTAAAAAAAAGTTTTTTGACACTTGGATATATTAAAAAAATATAATATTTTTTGAAAAACATGTAAAATGGTTATTATTAATAAGTTTTCGATAAATTTTAATATTAATAGGAAATTTATGTATAGCTAATATAAAAACATTCAAAATAATAGTTTTAAAGATTTAATGAGTGTTTGTTATATTTGTAATATATAAAATTACTAACACTAATAAAAATAAGAACTTGTATTAAACTATGTGTAATTATAAGGAAAAATGGTTTTTAGGCAATAAAGCTAAGTACTTACGACTGGTAAATAGTTTTTTTGATTCTTGTATAAATTAAAAACATATATTATTGCAAAATGGCTATTATTAATAAGTTTTTGTTTATTTTTTAATATTAATAGGAAATTTATGTATAACCAATATGAAGCCATTCAAAAATTAATAATTTTAAAGATTTAATGGGTGTTTGTTATATATTTCTAATATATTGACACTTGGATATATTAACACTAATAAAAAAGAACTTGTATTTAACTATGTGTAATTATAAGGAAAAATGGGTTTTAAGCAATTAATAAAACTAAGTATTTACGTTTGTAAAATGAAAATCACTTTTCACAAAAAATACCACACAAAGTCTAAAAAGTTCAAAAATTCACACACGAGAATATAAGAACACCGTTCAAGACGGCTGTAACTGACGATATGCTGGGTTTAATCGTATTTTCAACTATTTATACTCGTGAACGTGTATAGTCAAGGTTCTGGAATTTTCGTTGTGAAATAATATTTTAATTGTCAACAGGATGCTGTTTCCGTTTCGACGTGATAAGAATTTTACTTATCTGCTTGTTATTTCCGCTGTGAATACTACACGCGTGGACTTGTTAAATATAATTTTTTTAGCGAAAATTTAACTATGCAACCTTATTTAATAATTTTATTTTTAATAGCTGTTATAGTTAACCATAGGCGGACTAAATAAATTTATTAAGTGTCCTTTTAAAAAATAATATTAATATTCTGTATAAAGCCTTTTTGGAAGTTTAGAATTTAACTGCTAAGGCTCTTTACCCCACGCCTAAGCCCCGGGCCTGGTGCTTAAGCGTGGGTCCTACATGTTAGGTTTGACATTTGACGTTTGACAAGTGACAGCTGACATTTGACAGGCGCCATTATTTTAACGCATGCGTGGGACCCTTAGTTATGTCTCATCTACGTAAGCAGGTTTTAAGTCACGTGGTTCGCGAAATATGACAGGTGACAGATGACATTTGACACCTGACAGACGCCATTTTTTTAACGCATGCGTAAGACTTTAAGATAGGTCTAGCCCACGTAAGTAAACTTTTCTAAGTCACGTGGTTTTTGACATATGCCAGGTGACCGGCGACATTTGGCAGGTGACAGACGCCATTTTTTAGCGCATGCGCAGTTCCATAAAATAGGTGTAGCCCAAGATTCCTAATCAATGCGTGACGTCGAGATAATACGCTCCACCGGTGGCGGTGGATGGTGAATGCCCCATCTATCCCTACTGATCTCGCCTTTTATTACGCACGGACTTTGGAATATTGTGAATCACTAATGGAAAGTTATTCATTTGTAGAAAACTTTCTTAATAACGTTTTAAATGCTATTTCCTTTGCGCGTTTAAATATTCTGCATAGCTCAATAATTACTCCAACAGATTTGGTCCTGCCATTACAACAGAACTCTCAGTCAATAAAGAAAAATAACCTTCCCCTACCAGTATACTCCTCTAGCATAGCTCAGTATATCGATATTGTGGTGTACTCTGCTTTGTACTTGGGTTCGTAGTATCTGGTACACGTCAAGAAGTCAAACAAGAGACTTTGTATAAAACATACTTTAATATAAAAATAGAAAAATAGTATAAATGCCTCTTAGGCTTTTAGTAACTAACTTATCTTTACTGTATCTAATGTATCTAAACTTAATGTGTATAAATCAAGTTATTATATATATATATTTAAACATTAAACAATCATCCTTTAATATACACAGTTTACAATAATATATGAGTATTGTTATATAAACTAATAATTAAATAATAACATGGGTAACACCCTGTTAACCTTCACGGTCAATTGCTTTAGATACGTGCATTGGATTGATGACCTAACAAGTACTAGTGACTAACCTTTCAAGATTATTCTTTAGCCTTTTGTTTCAACCATGAATCCATTACACCTTCCCACAAAAGTTGAAAAAAAATGTTTTCTGAACTTTTTTTTTTCATTCTGCTATCTTATATACTATGTACAATTTAAGACTTAAAAATAAGGTTTAATAATATTTTTATGTACCTCCTTAGGTTTATCATTTACATTTAAAACTACATTGGGATTCTTAATATCTAAAATTTTAAATGGACCTTTAAACAAAGGTGCTAATTTATTCTCTACATTTTTGTTTTCTATTAGGACCATGTCTCCGATTTTATAATTATAGCTATTGCATCTTTTATTGGAGTTTATACGCTTAGTTTTTGAAACAATTAAGTTATTTCTTGCATCGTTCCACGCAGTCTGCAATCTAAATTTCAACTCAAATGGGTAGTCCTCAAAATTATAAATAGGATCGATTTGATTAGTAAGGTTTGACGGGATTTTGCTTATTTTACCAAATACAAGCTCGTATGGTGTATAGCGTGTTGAGGTGTTTACCGTGTTGTTATATGAAAAACACCAATACGATACCCAATCGCTCCAATTACTTTGTTTATATTTTGACAATTGCATACGCAAATACGCACCCAAATGTTTATGTGAGTTTTCCAGACCTCCAAGCGTTTCATGATGGTATGCTGTAGAATTTAACTGTTGGATCCCTAATAGTTTACAAGCGTCTTTAAACGTGCTAGACATAACTTCCAAACCTTGGTCCGTTAGGATTTCACAAGGTATCCCATATAGTAGTATAAAATTTTCTACGAATGCCTTTGCTACCGTTTTAGCTTCCTTATCCTCTATTGGATATCCTTTCACAAACTTTGTTAAGTCGCACTGAAGCGTCAAAATGTATTTTTTATTTTGGCTATCCTCAGGTAGAGGGCCTACAAGGTCAAGTACAACCTTTTCGAATGCCGATTTAGCCGTACTTGTTATTACCATTGGTACCTTCTTCGGATTTGAATGCTTATACCTTTGGCAATTATCACAGTTTTTGACAAAGTGGCTTACGTCTCCTTTGAGACCTGCCCAAAAATATCGTTTCCTTATATTGTTGTACATGCGTTGTACACTCGCATGACCACCCGTTGGTAACGTGTGAAAATCATTTAAGATTATATGTCTTAATTTTTTATCTGTTATACGTTCCGCATCCCGAACTATATTTATTTTTATAGTCAGTTCTAACATATGCGATTTACAGTTACTTAGTAAATTTAAAAATTCTGCACTTTCTGCATTTCTTAATATATATATTTCCGGAATATTATTTTCTATGCACCATTTGTCCAGATGTCTCAACGATGTACCTAAGTCATACGCTGATCGACTGTGCTGGTAAAAATACATAGTTTGTGAATTCACATTGTAAATAAAATTATCACAGTACTGGTAAAATTGCAATTTTTTAAGTTTTGCAAACTCTGTTTTAGACACTACTTTTAATTCAATCGTGTCATTGGGACGTTTTAAAACCTCGGCTACAACAGGGTGATCAAGCCTATCGCCTCCGGTATGTACGTCTTTTGTCTCCACGGTTGTGGTTAGTTCTGGTTTTGACACAAAACCCGCTCTATCTCTAACTTGTGCTCTAGTTAACACATTCACACTCTCACATATTTTTTCATTCATTCCTTTTAAGTCTTTAGATTCTATAACTATACGCGATAGTGCGCCTGCTGTCACATTTTCCGAACCTTTGACATAATGCACCGTAAAATCGTACTCTTCTAATACTAACCTAAATTTCGTTAATCTGCTTGACGGATTTGTCAAATTAAATAAATAAATTAACGGACGATGGTCGGTTAAAATTTTAAACTTTCTGGCATAGAGATATGGCCTGAAATGCTTTACTGCCCACACTATTCCGAGTAATTCTTTCTCCACCGTCGCATAAAGCCTTTCTGCCTTATTTAATGTTCTGGAAGCAAAGGCGACCGGTCTGTCATTTGAATTTGACAAAACCGCACCTAATGCGTATCCGCTAGCATCTGTTCTGAGCACAAACTCGTTTTCTTCTGAAAAATCTGGATATTGTAACAAGGGAGGCTTTGCCAACGCCTGCTTTAGTGTCTCGAATGCATGTTTACACTCGTCTGTCCACTGAAAAGTTTTGCCTTTACGACTCAGACTATTTGACGGTTGGGCTATTTCTGCAAAATTCCTAATGAACTTCCTATAGTAATTAGCAAATGCGCAATCGCTTTACCTCCTCTGTAGTTTTTGGAACTGGATAATCGACCATAGCTCGAATTTTTTCTGGGTCTGGTGAAACACCATCTGCCGATATGATATGTCCTAGATAGAGAATTTCCTTCTTTAAGAAATCGCATTTTCTCGGATTAAGCTTTAAGTTTGCTTTCCTGAGTCTCTGAAAAACTTTTAGCAAATTCCTGTTATGATTTTGTAAAGAGTTACCAAAGACAATTAGATCGTCTAAGTAGACAAAGCATGATTCATAGTTTAATCCAGCCATTGTCACTGTCATGAGCCTGGAGAATGCACTTGGGCTAATTTTTAGACCCATAGGCAATCTTTTCATCTGGAATTGTCCTCTCTCTGTCATAAATGCTGTGCACGGTCGGCTTTTAGGATGTAACTCTACCTGGTAGTATCCTGGCGCTAAGTCTAAATGAGAAAAATATATTGCTCCGGACAAGGAGTCCAAAATCTCAGTAATGTTTGGCAATGGAAACTTTTCGTCATCCCTTAACTTTTTATTGAGCATCCTGTAGTCAATCACTACCCTATGTGACTTAACACCATTACTATCTGCTTTTTTCGGCACAATTAGCAAGGGTGAAGACCATTCCGACCTTGTTTCCTCAATGATGCCTTTTCGTAACATTTCGCCAATTTGTTTATGTATTTCCTCTTTTTGTGCATGTGGTAATCTGTATGGCTTGATATATACAGGTTGTGCATCTTCTTTTAGCCTTATTTTTTGCTGATAGGCATTGGTTACTGTTAAAGGATCTTCCTCCAAGTGAAAAATGTCTGCATACTTAACACAAATGCTATGGATTGAGTCACTTTCCTCGATATTTGCTGAAGGTGTCTGTATCAGATTAAGCACTTTTTCTACCCTTTGGACCGATATCTCACTTTTTTCAAACTTGCATACATCGTAATCTGTTAGTTTATTTAGCTTTGGCTGAAAATTTGGATCCGGCTATTCCTTGTATTTTTAGTTTTTTTCTAGTGTCTACTATTTCATTATTAATTAAAGAGTTCTCAAAAATACAAGAAATACTCGCTCCTGAATCAATTAGAAACAATAATATTCTTCCATTATAATTAACACTTATGTAATTTAAGGCGTTTATATTGTAACTTGATATCTTGTTATTTTCGTGGGTCACGAAAAAACTGCCTTACGTTTGAACTTGAATTATCGGTTGTAGCGCTACTGTAAGCACAATAAACCCGGTTCGCCGGTCTGTTTCGACCTTGCCCATGGTAATGACCGCGACCTCGGTTCTGATTACATTGTGTGTAGCTGTTGTTTTTTTTATTGGTTCCCTTTGGTAATTTAGATTATTGGCCTTTGGGTTTAGCCTATAATTATCAAAGGGGCGATAATTATTTTTGTTACCTCTTCCCTGGCCATGTGGCCTGTAATTAAAGTTTTTTGAGCCTTTCATGTGAAACACACTAGACTGAGGGTGTTTTGTTAGCTCCTCCTCCCTAGCTGCTAACACTGCGTCTTTTAAATTTTGGTAATTCCTGGCCTTTACTATAGTCCTTAGTTCGTTACAGTCCATTTGCAAAAGCGTTTACTGCAATTTTCTCGTTTATCCCTCGCAACACTCCCATTGCGGCTGTATTATTATCGGCCTATTAGAATTTTTAAATTATGTTGATTTTAAGCTAAAAAAAACAAATTTTTATATATTTTTTCCTTTTTTCAGCTTATGTCATTTTACTTGGAAATAAATTAACACAATTTTAACAGTTTTAAAAGTTATCTTTATGTATTCTTAACTAAAGCTTACTTAGCAAAGAAAGTAGGGAAACAAAAAAAGATAATTTATATTTTTTATTAAACCTTAGTTTTATGTAATGTTATTTTATAAAAAAGAAAATAAACCAAAGCATCCATAATCCAATTTTTTATATAATGGCTAAATATATAGCTTATTAAACACATCAAAAAAAAAAAAGTAAAAAAATAAAGTGGTCTATACCTTTTATTTTTTTTATCCGCATAACGGTTTCAAATTATCAAAAAGACTCAATGTATTGTACATAACATGTATAAAGCTTTTTTTACTAAAAAACCCAAAAACGAAATTTAATACTTTAGCATCCGGTAATAAAACAGAAAGAACTTTAAAGATGTGAGTGTGAAGATTAACGCCTAAAAACAACTGTTTTTGTTTCTGTACTACGCAATTTATAACATTTGGTAAACTACAGTACTGAATTGGCTTTTTAATTCCTCCCACGTAAAATAAAGACCCACGTTTCTATCTAAAAATCTGGGTTTTATAAAGTACCAAGATCTAAAATTAGACCAAGTTCTGTCTACAATTTTGTTTCACTTTTTTTTTGACTTGGCAAGTTTTTTACTGATATGTCTGTAATATTGAACGTTCTAGTTTATTTTATTTATTTAGATAGTTTTTTTATTATTACAGACAGACCGGTAAAAAACTTATCAAGTAAAAAAAGGGTGGACAAAATTGTGGACAGAATTGGGTCTAATTTTAGATCGCAGTAGTTTAAGGGGCCAAGAAATTTGGATAGGAACTTGGCCCTAATTCTATATAAGGGTTTTCGTTGTAATCTCTTCTCTTTTTTCTTGAGTTCAATAAATGGAAAAAATAAGGTAGGGATCTTATGCCCTATTTCTTAATATACCTTGCCCTGTACATAATACCTAAACTCTTGACTAAATGTTAAGTACAAAAATTGCTCACTTTAAGGTCCGTTTAAATCGCGCCTAGTTTGGGTTTCTAATCCGTAAAATATTGCAATTTTATTTGTTTGGTGAATAAAATTGTAATAATAATTAAATTCTAAGAAAATTATGACCTCGGAAACTCAGGTTCAGATTGCAAACTTCTAAAATACCCCCTTAATATACGATATTAGATGCAGTTTTCAACATTTCTGTACTTGTGTCCCAAAACATACTTACATAGCAAATTTTAATTTTTAATTTCTTTAAAGTAAGCTTTATAATTTTGATGGGTCAATAATTGGCTGAATGAATGACTTAGTCAGTCAGTCAGTAGTAAAATGGGCAATTTTCAAAATCGAATATTTTACAAAACCACTTGACAAAATCGAAACACGACTCAACGCACTTCTAGTTAAGCTAAAGTCAAAACAATATTTTTAGAACAAGATGTTTAACAATCTTTATAAAGCAGATGCAAAGGACCCCGCAATTTTCTTATTCAAAATGGGTTTCGAAAAAATTGTTTCAAACCCGAAGTTTAAACCAAACTCCTCAAAATCACCCTTAAAGGTTACTGGCGATTTTTCTTTTGGAAAATGGATTTTAATCAATTATTTTTAAACTTTGCATAGTAACAGTTCTCAACACGCTGATCAAAAGTCTTTACGGGCCCAAAACCCGAAAACCACTTTGACCCACCCAAAATCACCATCAAATGTTACTGGGGATGATTTTAGTTGTTAGTTTTTTCAATTGCTTTGCGGATTTTAAACAGTTTATAGTGAATTTCTCTCCATGGTAGGGTACACTTTGTTTGTTCCTTTCCTCCTTTTCCCTAAAATATTTAAATATTTTTGTCTCGTGAAAATAAACTTCCTCTTACCAAACGCAATAACACTTCAGATTTTCACGGTACGTTAGTACTTAGTCCTTAGCCTTCGTGGATTGTGCCAAAACAAAAAGGAGCAATTGGCCAAACTATCAGTCCAAATTATCACCAGTGACATTTAGGTGTGATCTTGGGTGGTTGGAAAGGTTCTTGGGTTTTGGGTCCGTGTAGACTTTTGATCAGCGGGTTAAGAACTATCACTATGCAAAGTTTAAAAACAACTGGTCAAAACCCATTTTCCAAAAGAAAGTAAGGGGGTCCTTGTTTAACACTAAAAACTTTATTAAACCCTTAATGTCAATATGTTTTATGCATTTTAGCATGTTTCTAATATTTTATCAAGTGAAAAAATAAGTTATTGACTTGTATTTAAAAATAAAATTCCAATTTCCTTAAAGCATAACCGACGCATATAGTAAGAAATCCGTTTTTTACTTTTCAAAGCAATAGAAGTCTTTGTAAGTATTATATGGAATATGTTGGTATAAAATCAAGCTACAAAGTAATATTTCCGAAATTCAATAATACAATTACAATCTTCTTACAGCTTAACCTCAGCAAATCCGATCGCATCAATGAGCATAACCATATATAATACAAGATAAAACTTCTTAACCGAAATCATTCAGTATTTTAAAGATTTTTACTTTCTTTAGATAACGCAAAGATCAAAATATTTGTAAAGATGACTTTTAAAAAAACCATCAGATCTTTTTTTGACATTTTTAAATAATGACTAAGATTTTAGTTTTAACTTAAAGGAAAGCCAAAGATAGGAGCTTTTAAATAATAACAAAAACATTATCCCTATATCGTTTTTTGATAATTAAATTAAAGGAAAACATTTTTTTTTTAATTTATTGTCTTGTTATTTAGAACTCAGTTAAAAATATATCAATGTTATTTTTTCATTTTAAGCGAAAGTTATCTTAGTAGACTATAACTCATTGTTAAAGGGGCATTTGCTTTTTATCTTAACCATTAACTGTCTATCAGCAGTGAAAACATTTGTTTATTTTATTTTATATTCATGCTATTTACAAAACTAGTCTAAATACTATAATAGAAAACAATATAAATATAATAACCGCTACTAGCAAACTGTCAATCAATAAACAAAAGCTATAACAAGAAATAATACAAACATTTATCTATTTATGTCAGTAAAGGTGACAAAATACTATCCTGAAGCTTTAATAGCTGCACGAAAAGTCTTAAACCTAAACCATAATAGGTAAATATTGTTAAAATATTTAATTAAATTGCATATTAGTTTGTGGCTAAAATTTTAAAAGCCGTTATTTGTTTGATAAAATGTTTTTGCAAATGTCTAAAAACAAAACCACGGCACCACACTTCTTGTGCTACTCTAGGGTAGGAAGCTCAGCTAACCGAAGATGTATAAGTAGCATTTTTATATTTTCTTTTTTTCTTTCCTGGTTGCCGTTTAGATTTACCAGGAGCAGCGCAGTCTATTAGGCCTTTTGTTCCCAATCTCCCATTATATTTTATACCAATCCTCCCCCTAGTCTTGTTCCCTCTACAAGTCTGTATAACCCCAAGAATGGTTTGTTGATATATTTCGGTAGGTTTTTTTTCGGTTGCGAAAACAACGCCTGTCTTTTGTGATTCAACGCTTCATATTCGCACAGTATATGGTAGGCTGTTTCTTCCCCCTCGTCGCACATTCTGCAACTTGAGTCCCCATTGTATTAGCCTGTCTTATGTAGGTGTCCTCTTAGGTTATCGTGACCTGTTAGCAGCCTTGCTGTTATGCGAAGTCTTTTCCTACTTTGTCTAAGTAGTGGAAATCGAGTTGCTGCCACTTACTGTAATCTGGAGTTTTAACCTTGAATTTTTTGTTGAATGAGTATTGGGGAATCATCTGGTCAGTTCTCACCTTTAGACTTTTTATGTAGTTATGTCACAACCTAGCATAGACACCAGCTGGCTTTTGTTGCAGCCGGAAGTAGCCCATTCTTGCCTCTCCCATTACTATGAGGTGAGGTGATGGAAGGTCCAGAGACACTCCATGGCTGCTGTTGGGTTGTTTTAATTGCTGCTAAGCAAGCAAAACTCTGCACCTTAGCCAGTTCTGTTTAGCAGTTCTGTAGCAGTTCTTTGTGATTTTTGTCCACTATACCAGTGTGGCGTATGTTATCATAGATCTTACCACTGTGGTGTACTCTTCTTTGTACTTTGGTTCGTAGTATCTGGTACACGTCAAGAAGTCAAACAAGAGACTTTGTATAAAACATACTTTAATATAAAAATAGAAAAATAGTATAAACTTATCTTACTGCATCTAAATGTATCTAAATGTATCTAATTATATCTAATCTTAATGTGTATAAATCAAGTTATTATATATTTATTTAAACATTAAACAAACATTATTTAATATACACAGTTTACAATAATATATGAGTATTGTTATATAAACTAATATATAAATAATAACATAACATAACATAACTGTTAACCTTCACGGTCAATGGCTTTGATACGTGCAATGGATTGATGACCTAACAAGTACTAGGGACTAACCTTTCAAGATTATATCTTTTGCCTTTGTTCCAACCATGAATCCATTACACCTTCCCTCGCAAAAGTTGAAAAAAAAAATGTTTTCGAACTTTTTTCATTCTGCTATCTTATATACTATGTACAATTTAAGACTTAAAAATATGGTTTAATAATATTTTTATGTACCTCCTTAGGCTTATTATTTACATTTAAAACTACATTGGGATTCTTAATATTTAAAATTTTAAATGGACCTTTAAACAAAGGTGCTAATTTATACTCTACATTTTTGTTTTCTATTAGGACCATGTCTCCGATTTTATAATTATAGCTATTGCATCTTTTATTAGAGTTTACACGCTTAGTTTTTGAAACAATTAAGTTATTTCTTGCATCGTTCCACGCAGTCTGCAATCTAAATTTCAACTCAAATGGGTAGTCCTCAAAATTATAAATAGGATCGATTTGATTAGTAAGGTTTGACGGGATTTTGTTTTATTTTACCAAATACAAGCTCGTATGGTGTATAGCGTGTTGAGGTGTTTACCGTTGTTATATGAAAAACCAATACGATACCCAATCGCTCCAATTACTTTCTTTATATTTTGACAATTGCATACGCAAATACGCACCCAAATGTTTATGTGAGTTTTCAGACCTCCAAGCGTTTCATGATGGTATGCTGTAATTTAACTGTTGGATCCCTAATAGTTTACAAGCTTCTTTAAATGTGCTAACATAACTTCAAACCTTGGTCCGTTAGGATTTCACAAGGTATCCCATATCGTAGTATAAAATTTTCTACAAATGCCATTGCTACCGTTTTAGCTTCCTTATCCTCTATTGGATATCCTTCCACAAACTTTGTTAAGTCGCACTGAAGCGTCAAAATGTTTTTTTTATTTTGGCTATCCTCAGGTAGAGGGCCTACAAGGTCAAGTACAACCTTTTCGAATGCCGATTTAGCCGTACTTGTTATTACCATTGGTACCTTCTTCGGATTTGAATGCTTATCCCTTTTTGGCAATTATCACAGTTTTTGACAAAGTGGCTTACGTCTCCTTTGAGACCTGCCCAAAAATATCGTTTCCTTATATTGTTGTACATGCGTTGTACACCCGCATGACCACCCGTTGGTAACGTGTGAAAATCATTTAAGATTATATGTCTTAATTTTTTATCTGTTATACGTTCCGCATCCGAACTATATTTATTTTTATAGTCAGTTCTAACATATGCGATTTACATTTACTTAGTAAATTTAAAAATTCTGCACTTTCTGCATTTCTTAATATATGTATTTCCGGAATATTATTTTCTATGCACCATTTGTCCAGATGCCTCAGCGATGTACCTAAGTCATACGCTGATCGACTGTTCTGGCAAAAATACATAATTTGTGAATTCACATTGTAAATAAAATTATCACAGTACTGGTAAAATTGCAATTTTTAAGTTAAGCAAACTCTGTTTTAGACACTACTTTTAATTCAATCGTGTCATTGGGACGTTTTAAAACCTCGGCTACAACAGGGTGATCAAGCTATCGCCTCCGGTCTGTACGTCTTTTTGTCTCCACGGTTGTGGTTAGTTCTGGTTTTGAAAAAAAACCCGCTCTATCTCTAACTTGTGCTCTAGTTAACACATTCACACTCTCACATATTTTTTCATTCATTCCTCTTAAGTCTTTAGATTCTATAACTATACGCGATAGTGCGTCTGCTGTCACATTTTCCAAACCCTTTTGACATAATGCACCGTAAAATCGTACTCTTCTAATATTAACCTAAATTTCGTTAATCTGCTTGACGGATTTGTCAAATTAAATAAATAAATTAACGGACGATGGTCGGTTAAAATTTTAAATTTTTGGCATAGAGATATGGCCTGAAATGCTTTACTCCCCAAACTATCGCGAGCAATTCTTTTTCTACCGTCGCATAAAGCCTTTCTGCCTTATTTAATGTTCTGGAAGCAAAGGCGACCGGTCTGTCATTTGAGTTTGACAAAACCGCACCTAATGCGTATCCGCTAGCATCTGTTCTGAGCACAAACTCGTTTTCTTCTGAAAAATCTGGGTATTGTAACAAGGGAGGCTTTGCCAACGCCTGCCTTAGTGTTTCGAAAGCATGTTTACACTCGTCTGTCCACTGAAAAGTTTTGCCTTTACGACTAGACTATTTAACGGTTGGGCTATTTCTGCAAAATTCCTAATGAACTTCCTATAGTAATTAGCAAATGCGACAAATCGCTTTACCTCCTCCGTAGTTTTTGGAACTGGATAATCGACCATAGCTCGAATTTTTTCTGGGTCTGGTGAAACACCATCTGCCGATATGATATGTCCTAGATAGAGAATTTCCTTCTTTAAGAACTCGCATTTTCTCGGATTAAGCTTTAAGTTTGCTTTCCTGAGTCTCTGAAAAACTTTTAGCAAATTCCTGTTATGATTTTGTAAAGAGTTACCAAAGACAATTAGATCGTCTAAGTAGACAAAGCATGATTCATAGTTTAATCCAGCCATTGTCACTGTCATGAGCCTGGAGAAAGCACTTGGGCTAATTTTTAGACTCATAGGCAATCTTTTCATCTGGGAAATTTTCCCTCTCTGTCATAAATGCCGTGCACGGTCGGCTTTTAGGATGTAACTCTACCTGGTAGTATCCTTGCGCTAAGTCTAAATGAGAAAAATATATTGCTCCGGACAAGGAGTCCCAAAATCTCAGTAATGTTTGGCAATAGAAACTTTTCGTCATCCCTTAACTTTTATTGAGCATCCTGTAGTCAATCACTACCCTATGTGACTTAACACCATTACTATCTGCTTTTTTCGGCACAATTAGCAAGGGTGAAGACCATTCCGACCTTGTTTCCTCAATGATGCCTTTTCGTAACATTTCGCCGATTTGTTTATGTATTTCCCTTTTTGTGCATGTGGTAATCTGTATGGCTTGATATATACAGGTTGTGCTTCTTCTTTTAGCCTTATTTTTTTCTGATAGGCATTGGTTACTGGTAAAGGATCCTCCTCTAAGTGAAAAAAGTCTGCATACTAACACAAATGCTATGGATTGAGTCACTTTCCTCGATATTTGCTGAAGGTGTCTGTATCAGATTAAGCACTTTTTCTACCCTTTGGACCGATATCTCACTTTTTTCAAACTTGCATACATCGTAATCTGTTAGTTTATTTAGCTTTGGCTGAAAAAATTTTTCCCCAATTTCTCGTTCGTTTACATTCATTATTCGTACCGGAATTTCGTTATTTTCTGGTTTTACTAAGGTACTTGCTACAATTACTCCCTCACATATTAAATCATTCATCACAACGCATTCATCTCTTTCATCCGTGTAACAATATTTAATTACTTCGCATCTCGGGGAATAATAGTATAATAATCATATTTGGATTGTAGTGGCACTACATTTTGTATCCCATTCTTATTTTTTTAAAAAAATTGAAAATGTTTCGTAATTAATTATTGCTGAATATTTAGAAAGAAAATCTACACCTAATACTCCCTGTATATGAGAATCGAAATTTTTTACGACAACAAACTTATTGGAAAAATTTTCATTCTTAATTGAAAAATTAATTTCTGTGGTACCGATAGATAATGTGGATCCGGCTATTCCTTGTATTTTTAGTTTTTTCTAGTGTTTACTATTTCATTATTAATTAAAGAGTTCTCAAAAATACAAGAAATGCTCGCACCTGAGTCAATTAAAAACAATAATATTCTTCCATTATAATTAACACTTATGTAATTTAAGGCGTTTATATTGTAACTTGATACCTTGTTATTTTCGTGGGCCACGAAAAAACTGTCTTACGTTTGAACTTGAATTATCGTTTGTAGTTGAATTATCGTTTGTAGCGCTACTGTCAGCACAATACACTCGGTTCGTCGGTTTGTTTCGACCTTGGCCATGATAATGACCGCGGCCTCGGTTACATTGTGTGTACCTGTGGTTTTTAGTATTGGTTCCCTTTTGGTAATTTAGATTAGCCTGTGGGTTTAGCCTATAATTATCAAAGGGGAGATAATTATTTTGTTACCTCTTCCCTAGCCGCTAAAACTGCGTCTTTTGTTTTGGTAATTCCTGGCCTTTACTATAGTCCTTAGTTCGTTACTCCTAAGTCCATTTGCAAAAGCGTTTACTGCAATTTTCTCGTTTATCCCTGCAACACTCCCATTGCGGCTGTATTATTATCGGCCTGCGCTATCGTTAGATCGACCAATAGTGTCTCGATCAACTTTGCGTAATCGTCGATACTTCTGCCGTCTTGTCTTGCGTTATGTAATTGAGTCGATAAAACTTCTGGTGATTTTTTCGTTAACAACCGGTTTTTATATCCCCTACTAGCTGTTCCACTGTACCATACGAGTTCTCTAACCTTAGTTTTGCATTTTGAGTTAATTTTGTTTTTAAAACGTAATTAATCAATAATGTGTTTGCCCATTATCGTCGATAAGATCTATATAACTCAATTGCGTCAATTAACTGTTTAGTGCTATTTTCCGTGCTATCCATAGATGGTAACAAAGATGCCGCTGTTCTTAAATCAAATTTTTCCGCCATATTTATTTCCTCGGTATTACTATTATTTTTTAATTGTTCAGTTAGGTTATTTTCCTTAACTAAATCTTTTAGTCTTTCGTTCAGGAGAGAACGCGATTTAAAAGGTGAGATTCAATAGCTTTATTATAATCTGAATATGATTTTTTAATGTTTGGGTCGTCAATAGCAGATGCTTGGACCTCTTTTTGTATATTATGAAAATTATTTCTAACTTCCCTACTTCTAGAATTAAATTATTTACTCTAACTAAGTCTATTCGGCGTTCTTTTGGCTCTTTTTTTATAATGTCGCACAATTTAACTGCGTCCTCGTATATGCTTTTTAGCAAATTAAATACCATAATATTGTAATAAAATTAAAAAAATAATAATTTTCAGACTAATAAAATGTTCTCTGAGAGCACTTGAGGTCGGCAGACTTTAACACAATGTTCATAAAAAATATACAAAAAAAAACTTTTTCCACTAATAAACTTACATACTATACTGCTGTCTGTGTTCTGGGTTGAGGGTTGATCCTTGCTGTGGGGTTATGTCAAACGCTGTTCAGTGTTCTGGTTCTGGGACTTCTCAAACTACGCTGGGTTCTACTGCTGGAGTTTTGAAGTACATACTTCTGGAGAGATTCTTCTTAAGTTGTTTTCGATAGGTCTGCTTTATTTTTAGTAGGAACAACAATACAACAACAACTGTCAATATATATAGTAGTACTCTTCACATCGGTAGGCACTTGGATGCTTTCTGGTTCCACGATGAAATTTGAATTGACTACTCCAGAGTCAGTAATTTCCGCATGTTTGGAAGATGATTTGCCCATATTGGCGTCTATTTACCATATCACTGGACGGTATGCACTATTTCTGACTTCTCAACATGTAACTGCAGGATCGCCATGTGGTTACTTTTTTTTGTACTTTTGTCTTGTTCGTAGTATCTGGTAACGTCAAGAAGTCAAACAAGAGACTTTGTATAATATATGTATATAAACATACTTTAATATAAAAATAGAAAAATAGTATAAACTTATCTTACTGCATCTAAATGTATCTAAATGTATCTAATTATATCTAATCTTAATGTGTATAAATCAAGTTATTATATATATATATATATATATATATATATATATATATATATATATATATATATATATATATATATATATATATATATATATATATATATATATATATATATATATATATATATATATATATATATATATATATATATATATATATATATATATATATATATATATATATATATATATATATATATATATATATATATATATATATATATATATATATATATATATATATATATATATATATATTTAAACATTAAACAAACATTATTTAACATACACAGTTTACAATAATATATGAGTATTGTTATATAAACTAATATTTAAATAATAACATAACATAACATAACTGTTAACCTTCACGGTCAATGGCTTTGATACGTGCAACGGATTGATGACCTAACAAGTACTAGGGACTAACCTTTCAAGATTTTTTTCTTTAGCCTTTTGTTCAACCATGAATCCATTACACCACCATGGTGTATATCCAATAAACCATGTTTGGTTTAAGGCCCCATGTTTTCACATGTGCGCGTCTGAATAACATAAGAGTCGTCTCCGCTTTCTTTCTTATTTTCCATAGAAGTTGGTTCCAGGTAAGTTTAGAGTCTAGGATGACACCCAGATATTTTACCTTTCCCACAATCTTTGTTTCACCTTTTAGGTTTAGGGGTCCTGAGGCCTCAAGTTTTTTTCTTTTGGTGAAGGCGACTATGGCTGATTTGAAAGTCTCTCCTTTCTCGTCCATCTGGTAACTAAGCTTAGGGCCTGTTGGATTTTATCCCCAACAATTTTATTAAATTTTCCTTGGGCCATAATGACGAGATCGTTTGCGTATGCCAGTGTTTGATGCTCCATGACAAGGTTCCATAGCAGTGGGCACAAGATTCTCATCCTTACTTAACCCGAGCTACATGAATTTCTTTAAGAATTAAAGTATATAATGACCGGCTCTTAAGCATGCTGTCTATCCACCTGCAGCTTGTTGCGTCGATCCCTCTGCGCTTCGACGCGCTTGGGAGAGATGTAGTGAACGTGTTGTAACATTAAAAAAAATCGTATAAACTTTACACTTAGCTTCATTTATTTCAAGACAGTTATAAACCACAAATAGGTTTCGTTAAGTCAACCATCCTTAACTTTCATAATGCTATGAACTTAACGTTATCTGCATACAGTAGAGATTTGCAGTTTTTAGATACAGATAATACACTATTTGTATGCAAGAGGAACAGCATGGGACTCGGATGAGAACCTTAAAGGACACTAGAAATAACGTTTATCTTAAGGCGTCTCCTCTTTTCAGAGTTGACAAATTATTTTTGCTCCGTTAATTAGGATCTTCTTCACCCAGTATATTTGTTTCTTATTCTCAAAAACTAAAGTTTGTCTATAAGTAACCAGCGGGACACCCCGTCGTAAGCCTTTGGGAGGTCTATATGTTTAGCGAGTAATTTTGAAAAATTCTAAGGTTTAGTGGTTTTCAAACATTTAAAAAAAACTTTAAACGGCATTTGTCCTAAAAGCCTTTAGCGACTATAGCACCAAGGCTAATAAGAAGTAAGAATTTGCTTCGCCCTTAGCAATATATGTTTATATGTCTGACTAAAATCAGTATAAATATTAAAGCATTTAAGAAAATATAAAAAGCAGCTTATACAGGACATATTATATATTATATTGGCAGGGTGCGCGATAAAAACGACATCTGACGGCTGCGTAAGGTGTAAGATTATTTATGAAATGTATTTATTTTTCATAAATAAATATATATAAACCTGGTCAGCACAGTAAAAGAAAAGTGCAATAATAATAGTGAATAAACGATTAAAAAAAAATCTGTTTAAATCTCTCAGGTAAAAATCGGCGAAATTTTAGAAATGTTTATGCAATTTTGAGGTTATATCAGTGGGGGCGTCATAAACCAAAAACCAGCAAGCTCCGATAAAAATTGGCAATTGACCCAATAAGTTAAAAATCACTTAACAAACTTACAAGTATGGGGCTTTTTCAATATTCTTAAGACTTATATATAATTTACTTACTTAAAGGCTTTATAGCCATTTTCTCTATTGAAAAACACAGAAGACTACACTTAGTCTATTAAAAAGAATCTTGTTTTAAACGCGCAAATCCTTAAAAAAAAACTTTAGAAAAAGACAGAAACAAACGGTGCACGGCAAGAAACGAGTAAGTTTTTCTTCTTGTTACGTCAAATTTAAAAGTTGTTCGGCTAAGCCTAAAACTATCACCTCACCTCATAGTGAACGTCGTTTAGCTAAGCGGGAAATTTGAATTCAAGACCTTTTGTCTGTGTGCAGTGTGCATTTTTCCGTTTCTTTTCATTTTCAACTAGCAGTTGGAAATGTATAAAATTTGCAGTTACTGTTTCTGCCAACATTCTTACATTTAACTACATAACAACTATTATGCACCATTTTTAATATTGTTATCTAATTGTTTACATTTAAATCAAGCATGATTAAGCGAAAATTTGACCACAGCGAGCGCTGCAATCGATTCAACTGTCCTCACCATACACTCCGCTCTCTGCCAATATACCAAGATGGGCATATATGCATATGAGCCATAAATATTAATTTATCTTTAGACAAACCAATAGGATGTAATTATCGCTGCCCCAACAGGTACTACAACCCACGTGGTATTCCAAGAGGTAATATGTCTCTAGTATGCAGGAACCCAAGGCAGATTATATTTATTACTTAGGCTTGAAGCATACTTAATTAATATATGCTTAATAGATTTTTTTTATTACATTTTGGTAAAATTTAAAAATAATAAATTAGTAAAAAATATTTTAGTGACACAAACACACGAGGGACTATTTTTATATTCTAAGGTAATAAAAAACTAGTTTACCAACACCGATACGGGATCATTATTCTCAATAGCACGCAATTTTCCTAAAACTTTTCTCATTTTCTCCGGACGATGCTAACTTCCGTCCGATCGACCTCCATCTATTTCGACCCCAATAGTATTTGGTTGTTAATGCATTTCCACGTAAATGCGTTGTTCATCAAAAAATTCTCATCATATGAGATAGTTTTTTTAACACTTGAAATATAAATAAACTTTGGATTTTTTAATATAATGTGCAAAACTACATAAATTAAAATAATAGCTATACTAGTTTGTCCTCCCAAACGTAGGCATGTAGTAATTATTTTAACGTTTAAATTACCTAATAAAGTAAATTTTTTTTACAACAAAATTTGCAAGAAACATTACAAATAATTTGGTTTTTTTCAGTATCCTAGAAAAGGTAAAATTTTAGGCTTTATAATGGTAAATAAAACAATAAATTCAGGAGAAGAGGCTTCCGCCAGTGCCTTTACCTTCAGAAAAGTCCATAGCACGATGAGAATCCGCTTTAAATATTTTTTTAAAATTCTGACAGAAATTAAATTACAAGTTGCTTATGACATTTATAAGTTAAAAAAAATGACAAGTACAAGTGCAATGATGCGCAAGATTTAAAGCTCTTCTATTGTTAGGACAAAAATGTGTGTATTAATTAATAGAAAAGCATACTACTTGCAACATTTAATTTTATTTTTGAAACTAAAGAACCAAATAATGGTCACTTATTTATAAAAACCTCAGTTACTCTGTTGGTAATTAATAAGGTGATATTTAAGATTTAAAAAAAAAACATGGAGGTTAGAAGTCCTCGACATTGACCGAAATAACCTATTTCTATGTCAAAAAGTTGAGATTTAAAAAAAATAGCGTTTTATATAAGAATAATATTGCAATTGCTTTTTTTTAATAAAGCAATTAGCATAATAAAGGCATATACTACCAACAAACGAATGTTTAACAATAACTCTTTTGATTCACACTCTGCATATTCGTTAAAGTTCTACGCCACACATAAGTTTTTCTAGGTTATTATACTAATAATTAAATAAATATTTTATTTTGATTTTCATGTACAGGGTTTTCCCGTATAATTGCGCTTCCCTTTAAAATCTTTATTTTTATAGATAGAAAAAAATAGTTTATATGAAAGTTGCAGGATTTTTCATGAAGATTTTCATGGTGTAAGATAGAAAAACATATGATGATCGGAAAATTAACAAATCACTATCAACTTCGTTATTTTAAATGGAACACCCTGTATATGATTGAAAATTCAAAACCTGCTAATCTTCCTCTTTTCAAATATATATAACTTATCTATATTCAGATAAACGAGTTGCAAGTTATTTGAATTTAAAATCTGTTCTTATAAGCCATAGTTAGCCATGGATACAACCCAAAGTTTGGCAAAGTTAAGTCGCGTTAGCCATGATTCGTCTTGGAAACCAAACAAAAATATAAATATTTGACAGATGTCAATTTTGGGTTGTATCCATGGCTAACTATGATAAGACAATATCAAATAACTTCAACTCTTATCAAATAGATAAGTTATATATTTATATTTAAAAAGGGAAGTTTCTGAGTTTAATTTTCAATCTATACAGGGTGTTCCATTTAATACAGTTGATAGTGATTATTTTCCGATCATCATTTGTTTTTATCTTAACCATAAAAATCTTCATGAAAATCTGCTTTCATAAACATCTATAAAAATAAGATTTTAAAGGGTGCGCAATTATCTGGAAAACCCTGTACATTGGTCAACTTAAAAAAACTTACATTTTCTAAAAAAATATTCGTTGCATAGGCTCTTGAGAAAAATTTACCTTATTGTTCTTTCGTAGCTAGCATTGCCTAGCAACCAGCTAACTTAAAAGTTTAGTTGTGCTCGTGCTTGCACTCTTCTTGTCATCTTTAGGTTAAGAAAATCAACTTTTTCCTAAGGTAGTAAAAAAAGTAAATCGCTTAGAATATTAATACCAATACATAAATAAAAAAAATTTCGACCCCGTTGTTACTGCATAGCAATTCTACTAAACCTTAACTAAATATCTGATTTGTGATTCCTAAAACACAAATGTCACCTACAAGGTTCACCTACAAGGTTTTTTTTTGTGCAATTATCTGGGACACACGGTAAGATGCTTCAGTTGCAGCCTTATTTTTGTCGACTCTTTTTAAAAATATTGACTGTTGTCCAATTAACAGGTTTTTTAACTGTTTCCCGTTTTTATTCCTATTGGCAAAATGTAATGGAAATAATTTTTCTAAATTCGGATGTAGAGTTTTATGATGTATCTCAATATTTCCTCTTTTTAGCAACGGAGACAGAGGTATTACATAACAAACATACATTTTTACCTTTAATTTCTGTAAAGAAAATTTGTTCTTCCTATTCCGAGTGGAAATGGTACGTCTTTACTTTCTTACTACTGCTTGCCATAATATTTTGAATTTTTAGCTCAACTCTTACGAAACTGCTGCATGTTTGTACGTTCAGTATTAAACTGTGCGCAATGTCGTTGCGCGTTTGTATTATATATATTCCGTTTAAAGTAACCCAGATCGTTCTCGAACAGTAGCGCGCTGATCGGTTCTAGCGAATTCTAGTATGGTGGTTGTTTGAGCAGGATTTATGGTAAGAACCTGTAAAGTTTTGTGATATGCACATTTTTAAACTTAAACATACCTTACATATTTTTTTCCACAGAGTCCGACAAAAAATCTACACCACATGGAAACCTTTTCAATTGTTAAACTTATACAAAATTTGCTTCTGGCCTTAAGTTTTGCTTGCACTGAAACAAAAAAACGCACCAGTCAAAAGTCATAACGTGGTCTTCATTATATATGTTATATTTATTACTTGTAATAAAAGTAATAAAATAGTAATTTATTAAATAAGAATTATAATATCAATCAATAGGATACTAGTCATGAATATTAAAAGACGAGATATTAACTGGGGCTAATAACACAGGCAAAATACATTTGAAAGAGCAGTCGTTTTCTCGTTACTTAGTTCGTTATTTTAGTTATATCCGGTAACTGTCTTATATATTGACGTACGTTTTAATTCTTGTATATTAAAAGATCTTTTTTGCTATTAAATAGGAGATTTTGTAGAAAATTTATCTTAGGCTATTAAATATTTAGCAGAAAGTGTAGTTAAGTCACTCTACCGTTGCTAAAGGGTCATTGAGAGCTCGCGCGAAAATAAGATGATTTCAACTGCTATTGGTTATGGTAAAAAGTTAACAATTTTGCCCTCAGCGCGGGATATCCGCATAATTCAGTGAATGTTTCACCATCAATGATATACTCAGTTTATTTTATTGAAAAAATGTTATACATTTTAATCGTTAGGTAACTATTTATGTAAGTGCTTAAAATTTAATCATTACATAATTATTGATTGTTATGAGAAAAAGTGCAAAATTTTTTAAAAATGGATGAATTCAAGGGAAATAAAAAGAATTGACGAAAACGTTTTGCTGGCTTATTTTTTACACTTACAGAAAAAATAAGCTCCATCGTCTTTATGAACTGAATACTCCATGCTTTGCTCGACCCTTTATCTGTACAAGAAAATCGACATTTTAAAATATGGCAAATAACCGAGTTTCAAAGTTAACAAGGTAAAACAAAAGACCAACTTGAAAATGAATCGAAACTTGACAGGCCGACAGAAATTATTTATGGATATTGCCAGACACAAAAACTAATAAACAAAAAGTTTTACTATTTTTAAAGAAGTAAACCCTGTTGATTTGTGTAAAAAATACATTTATTTGCGACCAAAAACCACCAGCTTTTTGTCTTTTATAAAAATGCAAATGTACAAATCAGTATATGGGTATAAATACCATGTCAAAAATACCCTTAAAAATTGCTTCGTGTTAAAACACTAAAGGATCAAGAACTATACACCGGCCACTGTTAAAAAGATCCTCCGTTACCCTACTAGCTAGTGCAAGGGCCAACATAACAACACTAAAGCTCCATGGAGAATGAAAATCGTCAGTAGCGGAGGGCTACCTTAAAGAATCTGTCCAAAACAAAATTGAAATTGCTGAAAAAATTCCAGAGACCAGTAAACAGTCAAGCACTTGTGTCGGCCTACTAGAACCGTTGACCTTAACTTCCTAACAAACACAATACATTTTATATTTCTGGGAAATCTGCTGTATTTTCAATAAAACTCAATGTTAAAGTTTAAATTATAAAATTTGCACTAAAAACGCTGTCTCTGTAATGGCGTCGACATATGTTTCGCGTGACGTCATAGGCAAGTAATCAAGTTAACAACGAGGGCAACTACAGTGAATTGTGTTAATAATTTCTTAATTTTTTGGCTAAAATGGTATATAAATGGTGTGTAGTGCCACAATGTACCAAAACTTCTTTAAAAACACCACAAAAACTGTTTATATCTGCCCCAACAAATCCTAAAAGGCGAAAAAAGTGGTTACAATTGGCTTGAAGAGATCCAAACAGCTTTGTATCGCATTCAGATGTTTTTATGTGTGAAGATCACTTTAGTGTAAGTATACAAATATCCTGCTTTAAATACCAACCGATTCATAAACAACAAAATATCGCCTTTTGATAACTTATAAACACGTTAAGGTATAACCTAACTTTTGGATTAGATTGATTTTGTTTGTTCTAGCAAGTTAGTACTTTCTCTTTTTATACTTAACGGCATTGTTATTATATTGCAGATGGGAACTGATATAATAAATTACACGAAATACAAAATGGGCTTTGCGAAGAATTTACTTACACTCCATAAACATAACCTATAATAAGATTTTGAGAAATTCTGAATGTTAAACACGTTAATAAATAATTTTTAGGGATATTACAAGAAGAATTTCTACATTTTTATTCTCACATAAACATAACCTACACTAAGATTTTAAAAATACCAAATATGAAATGTAAAGAATTTTTTAGAGGTACTTACAGCTGTTTTTAAATTTTGAGTTCTGTAAATATGTTATTTGAAATATGTTTTTTATATAAACTGATCACGAAACAGTTATTTAGATAAGTAAAGATCGAAAATAACACCTGAAAACACACAACACAAAGCTAGTGACATTTATTGACTTACAAGTGACGTCACCAAAGTTGTAACCAATCACAGAGCGTTCCAGTCGCTGAATTTATTTCAAAAATATTTGAATTTTAATACGTATATTTTGCAACAAATATGCATATTTTACTTTATATTATAGAGAAATATGCTTCTTTATACTATTATCTGAGAGGATGACCACAATTTAAAGCTTATTTTCAATGGTGACAAATAGCCTATTTAAATACCTGTCATAATAACGCTAAGAAATAAATACATATTTTAAAACAAGTGAGTTATAAACCATACATCACTAGTGCGTTATGGTTTGTTACACACTAGTGTGTTATTTGATAGTTTACCTGCCTAAATTGGCAAAAATAATGACTTTTATAAGTAGCAGGTGTTAAATAAGTAAATAAATGTATTTAAAAAAATAGTTCCTTCGTACATTTTTTATCCACCTGCGAATATTTAAAAGCATAATTATATTGCTATAATTTGTTATTATTTTTACTAGTTATTTTGTTATTTTGAGCCTATATTAGTAAAGTTATATCAAAAATATTGCTAATTTGCATTTTTTATTTGGTTTTTAAAATAATTTCACCATAATATTTAAAATTAAACAACCTTTAAACACCCACGTTTTCGTTATGTACATAACCTAAATCGTATAAGCGTTAGTTCACGGTAATGACATTTCATCCTGATCAAAAGCACACCAGCAGCAATGTTATAAGTTTTACTTATCTAGACAGCGCGACGTTAGCTAACGAAGCATCCCGTGTTTCCGTTCCCGCCGAGGCTGTATCTCAATTTCGCGCCTGTCAAATCCGAGAAATAAATAGGGACAAGCGAGAAAAATTCCCTCAGGAGGTTACACCTCGACGATGGCAACGTCCAAGTAATTATAGGAAAAGATGCTGTTTTTTGTAATTTGGTACCTAAAACTCATAAGAAACGAAAAATTTCAACATAGATATAAGTCCAAACTACTAAGCAGATTAAAATATGCACTTTTATAGATTACTTTATAATTTACAAATTTTTAACGTTTCTCAATGACATATTCCATCTACACGATGACTCAAAAAGAAATATATAGGCATTACTTACAGCTTTAAATTTAAAAAATACTTCTCTGAAACTTTGCAAGTGAATTCTTTAGCGTAACCTACAACTTTTTTATTTTCGAAAATTCTGAGAATGGCTAATGGTATTCTGAAAAAGGGATTCAAGACTGATCGTGACTTTTCTGATGCTGAGAGCTAGCTAGTGATCACGAAAGCGAGTCAGAGCAAGAAGGCAGTGATAACGAACTCTAAAATTTGGCGGTACACTATATGGTGAGTGAGCAGAGTGAAGAAACGGTTGTTTTAGAAAAGAATTTAAGTAATTTTTAAAATAGGAAAAAATAAACAATAAAAATGGTTTGCAAAACGTCCGTTACAGTATGACTTCCACGAAAAACGAACTTTCTGATTTACCGGGATTTAAAAGTGGTAAATGCATTTTTGAACTTTTTATTAGCTGGCGTCTTAAATTCAATAGAAGCTTTAATGTTATTCATAATGGAACTGGTCGCAATATTTTAGAGCTAATATCCTTAAACAAGTACGTCAAGTAATTATAGGAAAGATGATTTCAATTTGTATAAAACTCATAAGAAATCAAATTTAAACATATTATATATATATTATATATATAAATATAATAATATATATATTTATATATTATATATATATATATATATATATATATATATATATATATATATATATATATATATATATATATATATATATATATATATATATATTATATATATATATATATATATATATATATATATATATATATATATATATATATATATATATATATATATATATATATATATATATATATATATATATATATATATATATATATATATATATATAATACGTAACTTATTAAGCAGATTAAATTATGCACTTTTTATAGATTACTTTATAATTTATAAACTTTTAACGTTTTTCAATGACATATTTCGTCTACACGATGACTTTCTAAACATAAATATATAGGCATCGGTTACGGCTTTAAATTTTAAAATAAAACATACTTCTCAGAAACTTTGCAAGTGGATTTAGTTTAGCGTAACTTACAGCTTTTTAATTTTCGAAAATTCTGAGAATTGGAGCCTTTGTGATGTAGTTATAAGAACGAAATACTGTTTTTGTGTCCAAACTTGAAACTTATTTTTTTTTTCAATTAAGATCAAAGGTTTAAAATTAAATTTATTAGGATCCCCTTACATCAATACACTTTAAGAATAGATGTTTGGATAAATTATTAACAGAAATCAAATTCATCTCGTTTACTTAATATGGTTTTTGGTGGGAAAACGTTAATCGTTGCGCCTTCGCACTATAAGTAGTTGCCGACAGACTCTGCTGTCGACTAAATATGAACTGTAAAACATAGGTGCAAATTAAGGTTTGGACGACCTGTAAAATGACTAATGCTAATAAAGACACAACGAATAGAATAACTGTACACAACTTTTTACTTACAACAAAATATACAATTCATTACTTCACAAAATAGAGTGTGATGCGCCAATGGAACATATCAGCATCTCAGGTCAATATCTACAAATCTTCAGAGTATAATTTTTCTTAAACAAATTTTTGGAAATTAATTTTACTTTAAAAGTATTAAAAGACACGTAAAAGGTCGAAATTATCTTTTAAATAAGCACTGGCTGCCTTAGAATCAATTTGTCAAGGTTTTGGAAATCTGAAACATAACTTACTATCAACTGACAATATCAGATGTTCACATTATTATCAATGGCTTAAATTAACAAAGTATGGGAAAAAAGTTACAAAATTTGCCCTTGAAATTGGCGCAAAAATTCACTTGAA
This sequence comes from Listronotus oregonensis, assembly GCA_019359885.1. Taxonomy (NCBI): domain Eukaryota; kingdom Metazoa; phylum Arthropoda; class Insecta; order Coleoptera; family Curculionidae; genus Listronotus; species Listronotus oregonensis. The sequence goes on from JAHBCN010002950.1 coordinate 60,374, forward strand.
ATTATTTACATTTCACTAAAAACTTGAATCGCCTTTCGAATGCGGGGTCTATAAGGCATTATACATATAACGACGTTATGACATAATTAAAAATCGATTTATCACACAAAAGAACATAGAATATTTTAAGAAGTTAGATAATTTTAGGTTAAATTAAAAATTATTTACAGTTTTTTGGGATACGTATCACTTGTCACTCCTGTAACACTCAGTATAAATTATTGACAAATTATATTTATAAAAAGTTTAGATGTTACCTTGACTATTTAGCTATTTTCCTAATATACCATTTACTTATCACTTTTACATTCAACGCTTTAACCAAAGCCTGCCCTGCTACAGGTCTTTACCCCACTTTCATCACAATCTATTTCTGGTTACCTTTGAACCTTACGTAGAATGTGTCACTTTACAATTGACACAGAAAAATTTTAAAATTTACTTTACTAGCTAAGAAAAATGTACACTTTTGTACAAAAACTTATGATATAAAATTGTTTAAAGAGAGAGATGTACTAGCCAAATTTCATGGTCTAGAACATAAATATATTAATATTTATATTACCATAGGAAAACTACTATTTTCTATCAAATACTTTAGAGAACATTTCAGCGATTTGCCTAAAAATGCAAGAATAACGTGATCATATTAACGAAGAAAACTTTTCTAGGCGCGGGTTTTATTTCAACCGCACAGACAGCTGCACTGTCCGTTCCTCGTCTCCCGACACACAAGCTTTGCGATCCGACCCCTTCTTTTTTTTCTAATTTATGCGCTTGGTTTCTGGTGCACGAAAAACCGAGCATCATTGGATGCGCTATGTCAACACGAGTTCATGAAGGCATACCTATGCGACGGCTTCCTTTGTTTGCTTAGTTATTTTTAGATTGGTAAAAATATTTTTTTTACACTTGAGCTGTGTTGCCAAGATTATAATGGAAATTTTACGGGTAAAAAATAGATTTTTATTATTTAAAAAAAATCTTAGAAAGGAATGTTGGCGTACTTATGGCTATAGAAAAATAGTATTCATGTTGCTAGATGTGTTTCTGCAAGAGGTTTTTTTGTTTTAAATACTTAATCATGTTTGGTAAACTCTTTTGGAATAAAATTATCTTTAAATATTAAAAATTGTTCTAAAAACTACATGGTTTTGCACCGATCAAAAAAATTAAAATATAAAATACTTAGCCCATATAGCTATTAGATTAGACAAAATTACCTATTGTAAAAAATTAAATCAGATATGCATGCACCAAATAAAAAATATAATTTTAAAATAGAGTATTGTAACTATTTCTTATTATTTTGACAAAAAATGTTATTTTTTTTATAACAACATTTGACGGTTTAGGCACTTTTAAATATGCTTAAATATTATATAAACTAGGTGTTTACTTTATGGCAAAGGCTTCCAAAAGAAAAAAAATATGTTTTTCTAACTTGTTTTATTTAAAAATATAATAGGTACACTCTACTTCTGGTATAAAAATATTAAAAAATACATGCGGACGGAACAGTTCGCTTTTAAAATAATAATATCGTCACTTTTTGTCAGATTTTAGCCTGTCAAAATACTTATATTTATTAAAGCTAGTTTTTTCTAATAGAAAAAGAAGCTTTTAACTTATTAGTAAAATTTAAAACCATGTTTTTAGTTATACAAGGGGTCGTCCCGTAAAGTTCTTCAGAGATACTGGGGTGCAGTGTTTTTTCTTGCGATTACAAGATAGCTTTTTTCAGATACGTAAAAAAGCTTTCGCTAATGTTTGGAAAATAAACATTAGGTACAAAAAATGATGTAAAACATTTAACATTTAACGAAGTATTTCCGTTTTCGCCCAGGCTGTATCTCAATTTCGCGCCTGTCAAATCCGAGAAATAAATAGGGACAAGCGAGAAAAATTCCCTCAGAAGGTTACACCTCGACGATGGCGACGTCCAAGTAATTATAGGGAAAGAGGCTTTTTTTTGTTATTTGGTACCAAAAACTAATAAAAAATGACAAATTTTAACATAGATATAGGTCCAAATTACTAAGCAGATTAAAATATAGACTATCTATAGGTTATTTCATAATTCATAACTTTTAACGTTTCTAAAAAATTGACATACTTCGTCAACACAACGGCTTGCTTAAAAAAATATAGGCATCGGTCCTGGCTTAAATTTTAAAATAAAAAATACTTTTTTAAAACTTTGTTAGTAAATTTACTTTAGCGTAACCTACAATTTTTTTTATCTTTAAAAATTCTGACAATTTGGGCTTTTTTGATGTCTAAACTTTTAATTTTAACTTCCTTTTAAATTAACCACAGAGGTTTTAAATTAAATTTATTAAGATCCCCTAAAATAAATTTACTTCAAACACAGGTGTTTTAATATATTGTTCATAAGAATCAGATTTATTTCGTTTACTCAATATGGTTTTACAAACACCATGAAAAAACCAGGACTAAAATATTAAATGCAAATGTGGTCTATTGCTATATATTTTTTCTTAAAAACTCACCGAAATAATAAAATATAGGAATGTTTTATAGTACGTAAGGTTTTGTTTCTTTTAAATACTAAACCGCATTTGGAAAACTTTTTTAAAATAAAATAATATTTAAATATTTAAAGTAGTTTTAAATACTACCTGTATTTCCGGCGATCAAAAAAATTTAAAAATATAAAATAAAACTCACTATGCCAACTTACCTCATGTAGCATTAGATCAGTAAAAAGTCTAGCCTGATGTGCATGCGTGTAATAAAAGATATAATTTTAAAATGGATTGGACATTTTTGACGAAAAGGGTATTTTTCTAAACAACATTTGACTGTTTTAGCACTTTTAAATAAGCTCAAATAATGTACTAAATGACATAGAAAATGCAACAGCCAGAATTATTGATTCAACTTGTAAACACATACTTTGATACAATTTTGAAAACATTCCGAGCCGTACTTTTTTTGCAGACTTTTTTTTGTCATATCAGGATCAGGACCAGGAATTGATCCTGATCCAATCAATGCTGCGACGACTTAACGAATGTGTAGCGAACAGAGAAGCTTCGACGCATTATTAACATTAAGGTGGGATATTTTAGCTATTATTCAAAATTTTAAATTTAAATTTTATTCACTTTTTATCTATCAGTAGACCCGTAAAGCGTAAAAGCGTGATCAAAATTACAGCATTCCTACTCGGTGTTGCATTTTCTATACCACTTAGTATACATAAACTTAGTTTATGGACAATTCTTCCAAAAGAAAAAAATATAAAGTTTGTTTAAACTTGCTTATTATTTAAAAATAATATACATACACTCTTTTTTTATAGAAAAAAGCTTACAAGCCTTCGATAAATTTTAAAAATCATACTTTCACTTATTGAAGAAGTCGTCCGGTAAAGTTTTTCAGAGATACTAGGGTGCAGTGTTTTTTCTCGCGATTACAAGAGGGCTTTTTTCCAGATACGTGAAAAAGCTTTTGCTAATGTTTGGAAAATAAACATCAGGTTCAAAAAATTATATCAAACATAACCATATTCCTGAATAATAAAATATTCATATTTTTTTTACAAAATATCAAACAAACAACCAACATGTAACATGCATTCTACTTGTTTATTTAAAAATTTAAAACATAAACAATAATATAAGGGTATATCTGCATTAAATTCCTTTATTCCTCTTGTACCTTATTCACTCTGTTATGTGTTGAGAAACACCAAACTTTAATTAATTCGACATCTGAGGACTGACTTTAATTAGAACTTAATAAGTAAACAGCCACAGGTCTTGCGTATGCTCAGATCAACTCCAATATCCTTTATATATATAGCATTTAATGTAAAGAATAATAGAAGCTAGTTAGGTGAAAATGTAATTACTGGACTTTATAATAGAATTCTTATGATTTAAGGTTAAACACATTTTTACAAATTTCATATTTTAAATTTAAGCATTATGTTATAGAAAATGCAAATAAATATATATGTTGGTATTCTTTATTTGAAAATAAACTACTCAACCAAATTTTATTGACAGTTCTGTTTTTAAAACATGTGTAAACTTATGAACGCCTTGTGATATACAGTGTGTACGAAAAGTAATGGGACACAGAACAACAGCAGATTCCTTAGGTCAAAATAATGCAATTTACGTAAACTTGCCTTACCCCAAAGTTTATAATAACTAAGATACATGGTGTTAAAATTTAAATTTTGTTTTCGTTTTTTTCCTAATAATTTTTTAGCTAAATGACATAGCGGTACAAAATTGGGGATGCAGGGGTTCTTTGAGGCCAAAATTCAAATTCTTCCATGCTTTTGATGTTGCTAGTAGAGGCCGCCAGCTACGGCCTACCCCACTTGTTTTAGATGGCATAACTTTTTTAAAGCTTGGTATATTGACCTCATTAAAAAATAAGTTATTTAATTTCTATTGCATCATAAATGTAAACTTTATTTATGTCTTTAGGAGCAACTGTTTTCGAGATAAACGCACTTTAAAGAACCCCACAATTTTTTTATGGAAAATGGGTTATGGCCATTTGTTTTCAAACTTTGCAAAGTAATAATTTTCAATACTCTGACCAAAAGTCTTAACGGACAAAAAAACCGAAAACTCCTTGGATTTGGGAACCTTTTATGGTGATTTGGGGGGGTTAGAGGGGTTTTCGGGTTTTGTGGCCACCTCCACTAGCAACATCAAAAGCATAGATAAATTTGAATTCTTGCCTCAAAAAACTCCCCGATCTTCAATTTTGTACTGCTATGTTATTGGGTTAAGAAATTATTACGAAAAAGCGAAAACTAAATTAAAAGTATTACACTCTGTATCTTAGTTATTATCAACTTTGGTATAAGGCAAGTTTACGTAAATTGCCTTATTTCGATCTAACGAGTCTGCTGTTGCTCTGTGTCCCATTACTTTTGGGACACCCTGTATATGTCGTAATTTTTCGTAAAATTTGTATTTTTACGAAAATCCTAGTCTCTTTATGAAGCGTCGGAGTATCATGTAAAATAATCAAGCTGCACAATATGTCTAGGCTTATCATGAAGAGCCGGTGCTGTTTCGTCATATTGTATCGTAACATAACCTCACTAATTTTAAGTTGTACCATATTTTTTTAATTAATGGTAAATACAAAACTAACCAGAACTTACCCGCTTTTTTACGAAATTGCCAAACTTAACATAATGTCAGATTATGTTACGACAGAATATAACCAAACAGCGGCAGATTGTGTAGCTTGGTCATTTTACACCAAATGCTGACCCTTCATAAAGTGACTAGGATCCTTATAAGGAGAAGGATTTCAGTAAAAGGCTACGACATATACATTAGCAGCTGTAGTTAGTAAGAGACTAAATATGCTTAAGCTCTTAGCACTTTAGATATAAGAACTGATTATTACATTTTAAATCTTACAAGTACTTTAATGGCCTAAGAGATTTCCTAAACCAATAATTTGAAAGCAAATGGGTCGTTTAATACGTTTTGTAGTTCGATAAGAGGTGGCGATGGGTTGATAAGTTATTTTCCTAAACCTAGTACTACTTTTTTACGAACTTGGGTATAAGTTCGCGTAGATATTTTAACTTATTCGTACATTTACAGTTGTGCAAAGTTGACATGTCACAGTATTTGTTTACAATAAAAAATTAAACATCGTATAGTAAAAAAGTTCCCATTTTTAGAGGTGTAACACCAGTACACATTTATGGACGATTATTAAATTCGTATAATGACTCTTTATTTGCAATTAAAAACTAAAACGTGGTCGTACAAGGCTTGAAAATGATCCACGTAAAGGACGTTCAAAAAGGGCCTGATACCAGAAATAGTAGCAAAATACGGGATATGGATTTAAGAGATAGTCGAATAGCCGGGAAATATTTAGAAAAAGCTTTAAGTATTTTAATAGGCGGTGTAAAAAACATGTTAATTCTCAAAAGACTGTGTATTATGGATGCCGCAAATGCGGCACCCACAATGTGGTGGTCTACTAATAAAATCCCCAACCCTAATATCTAGAAATAACCAAAATAGAAGCCTAAAGTGGTGTGTGAACCTTATAGTTTGGCTCCGGAGCAAGTTAAGGTCTGGCAATCGACCATAAAGGTGTTAGCATAAGTTTTCTGAAATGCAAAAGAAATTTTGTTACTGGATGTTGTCCAAACTTGTAATACAATAAATTTAGAATATAAGTATAACCCTTTAAATCAGCTGTATGTAAGAATTCGCAGAAAAAGATTTAGTTTACGAAAAATAAATAATTTTGTATTAATTCAACGTACTTTCTCACACAGCTAAAAAACCGTCACGAAAATCAGTAAATTAAAGTCTATATTGTTGAGAAATTTCTTTTTTACACTAAATTTAACATTTATAATTAGCTGTTCCCACATCAAAAAAAAAAAATATACGTAAAAAAAGGTTTTCATCAAACGATGAGGTAAAAGCACCGTGTGTCAAACGATTTTACCTTAGGCAAAACGGCTGTAAATTTATATCACAATTAAGGTTATCTAGTAATTTTTTTCTAAACATTTTTAATTAACTGTCAGTAGAACCAGGTAAAAAGCTTTTAGGCAGCTATTGGACAGACATGCCATCCTTTTCAGAGGGCGGTTTTCCATACCTCAGATTATGGATAAATGACCTAAAATATAATATTTTGAGTATTCTGGTAAAAATTTCTTTAGTCCAAAGAATAAAGGTTGCCATTGAAACTGATGTGAGACATGTCAAAATATATGTCTGATATAGCTAACTTACCGAATTTATGGTCTAAGATCTGACCGTTTGAATCCGCAGGTATGAGTTTTTTAAATAAAACTTAATTTTAATAAATAATAAGTAATAGTATAATATATTGCAGCGAGGTTTCCTGGTAAAATTTAGCTGAAACTACTTTATTTTTATATACCGGGTGATCCAGGAGCATGGCTCACCCTCTTTTTAACGAAATTTTTAAGAAAAAAAAAACGAAATTTAAGGATATCATATAATGTCAAAATTGACGTTTTTTGTCCGGATACGTGAATTCTGGTAACTTTTGGTTTTTCCAAAAACGGACTCAACTTTTCATTTTTAGATAAGACACTTTGTATGTTTTTAAAATTTTGGATATCTGGACATATTCTGCGTGCAACAGTAGCCCATGTGTCAAATTTTGACAGCTTTTAAATTAAAAAAAAAATTAGCGGTCAAAATTTGACGAATGGGGTACCATTAAACGGAAAATCTTCTCAAGAACCCAAAAAGGTAACAACAAGGTATTTCATTTAGATATTAAAAAAATAAGGTTATTTCCGGTGAAATGAAAGTCACCGAATGTCACGTGACCCATCAGAAAAACGTCAAATTTAACGTTATATCATGCTGCTCATGCAACCCTGCTGCAGACTTTTCTTTTTATATATAGTATTAATGAAAATTAGAAACAAGTACAGTAACGGCCATTAAATCTTGGGCAATTCTTTTTCTCTTTCGTAAAATAGGCTTCTACCACCTTCTACTGAATATAAATACCTGTTGAAAAACCTAAGAAATAGGTGTCCGTTGTCAGTGTCTAAAAATATTTTTTAAAATGGCAAACTTAACTTTGGATTAAAAAGTATTAATTATTCATTATATTAAGCAGAGAGGTTGGCCAGAAAGGGATGTGGCGGAAGAGCTTAACATCCCAAAGAGTACTATTCATTTTGTAAAAAAAATGGCACGAAACACTCTCCTTTGAGAAGAGCTAACCACAACTAATCACAACTAACCCTAAACTATTAAATTAAAAACAAGACAATAATTTAGTTAATGTTTTAAAAAAACAACTATTTAAATCTGTCGTTACAGCAAAATCGGAAAGCTATTTCTCAGCATCGCATCGGTTAGAACGGCACGGCGAAAAATAAGGCAAATATCCGAATTGCGCTGCCATCCGGCAGCCTTAAAACTGTTTTTAACAAATGCGAATAAAGAACAACGCATTAGATTTGCTCTACAATTTTACTTGGAACCTTCGATTTTTTTGGAAAATATAATATTCACCAATGAAAAAGTGTTTCAGTCGTGCTACAATGGGATACTTAAGGTATACAGGCCTTAAAGGACACGATTTAATGAAAAATATACCCAAAAGGACAAAAGTAGTGGGCGATTTTCGGTAATTGTTGGGGGTGGCTGAGTGCACAAGGACTTGGTGTATGTTATTTTATCGAAGAAAGGTTCAATGCGGAGGTATATATAGATCTACTACAGAATATCATGCTTCCTTCTCTACTGGATCGATTTCCGGACAGAAATTTTATCTTTCAGCAAGATAAGTGTGGCTTATTAGTTAAAAAATAAATAGGGAAAAAGAGTTAAGGCCGCAAAATGTAAACGAACTTAAGAATAAAATTTTAGATGTGTGGAATGAGTTACGAGGAAATCCGGACTACGCCCGGGCTTTGGTCCATTCGATGTCTGGAAAGCTAAACTCTGTCTTAGAAAAAAACGGGGCCGCAATAAAATATTAAATTTGTTTGAAAGAATATTAAAGTTTGTTTAAATTTTAAATTTATTTATTTGTTAGTTTTTATAAAATATAATTTTTTTCTTTTACCTTGTGCTTTATTTATAGTAATAAAAAGTAAAACAAGGTAAAAAAAGAGCGATTAACAAAAATTGGCAGAAAAGTTTTTGCCCAATATTTAATGACCGCCACTGTACCTGCAGATTTAAGCAATCGAATCTTGTACTATTGGAAAATTTGCATAAAATTTTACCCTAAATAATATTAAATATATTTATTTGACGAATATTAAACCATTAATAAAGCTCTAAGATTAAATCCCAATATTCTAACAAATGAGAGATTTTTAAAGTATGCTATAAACATAGAATATTTTTTTTCAGGATTTACTTCAGTTTTGGGCAACCAACTTGGCAAATGTCAACGATGATATTTAAATGACAAGGTTTTAAGTGCGAAGCTCTAAATCAAAACGATGTTGTATGTATGTTCAGTTGCCCATATTAAAATCGTTTAATAATAGAAAATCAAGTGATAATAACGAATACTAATTAAATGCTTTGGAAACATTAATATTACTCATACATAAACGATAGCCAAAAAAAAAATCAGCTGCTATATTTGATTTACTGGTTTAACTTAAACAACTTCAATTTCACATGTGTGACTATCTAAAATGTTACTTTTTTATTCTGGCATAAGTGTGAATTTACTTTAAGGGTTTGTAATTTTAGTCAGGTACGAAATGGCCATGAACGTTTTATTCTACCTCTGGCTTTTATGTTTTTATTACAAATTTATTTTTCTGTTTGTCTTTGCAATTACAATACTTTCATCTTACAAGAAAAGTAAAACTCTACCATTTTATCCAAATAAAAATAATACACATATATTTAGAAAATAAAAAAGAAACAATTTTTACTTTTTTATTTAAAAACTAAGCAAACTAAATTTAAGGCCGTTGCATTAAATTGCTTTATTCGTATTGTTCTCTATTTATTCTGCTATATGTTGCCAACCACCGAACCATAATTAATTCGACATCTGAGGACTGACTTTAATTAGAACTTAATTAGTAAACGGCCATAAGCTTTATGTATGCTTAGACTAATTCCAATATCCTTTATAGAAAGCATTTGATGTAAAGAATATTAAAAGTCAGTTAAGCCAGAAAAGGCAAATAGATATTTAGGCGAAATTTTTTTTATTTAAAATAGTTATTTTTTGTATGATCTCCAAAAAAAGTCTATTTTACGGACTCATTACAGTCCGTGTTACAAACAATATGTTTTGTTTATATAAAAAACATTTAAACTTTTAATTATGTATGATTTGTCGTTTAACAACGCAGTCAATTTTTGACTGAATAAGCATAAATGATTGTAATTTATTTATATTGTTGTACCTACCTATTATATTGATGATTTATTGTTTTTTAATGTATTTTTGCTCTGTCCAAATAAGTTGCCATGACGACTTATTTGGACTGAGTTCAAAAAAGATTCATATTTAATATTAAGTTAATAAATTTAAGCTCTTAGCAGTTTTAGAGTTAACCAGTCATATTTTAAATCTTAAGAGTGTTTATTAGCCTAATAGTACCCTTGAAGAAATGTTTTAAAACAAAAAGGTTGTTCAATTTTATCATTTATCGTCTCTAAAAATGGTAGTGCTTTTTTAGGGAGTCGTGTAAAGTTTTGTGCTAATCTGACTCCTCTTTTGTGAATTTACAGATGTTTTAAGTTAACGTGTCACAGTATTTTTCTACAATGTAAAAAATAATTTTGTTTAGTGATAAAGTCCTTATTTCTTAAAGATATAGCACCAAAACAAATTTATGAACGGTTGTTAAAAGCATATAATGACTTTTCACTTTCAATTAGATCGTAGTAAGGTAAGGTGCTAAACTAAAACCTAGTCGTTTAAGGCTTGAAGATGGTCGTGAGGAACGTCCAAAAGGTGCATGATACCAAAAGTCTCAAAAAAGTAGTTAGAAGAAGCTTTAAATATTTCAATAGGCATAGTGAGCAACAAATTTGGTTTTACAAAGCTGTGTGCACTATGATTTCTGCATTTGCTTGCAAAACAAATTCACATTCAAAGGCGACTTTCTTATTAACATATATTATAAAAATTTATCGCTACGAATAAGACTTGGGTCTACTATTATAATTCTCAGTCAAAACAAATGAACCTAGTACTTTCGCTCCAAAGCAAATTAAGGTCCAGTAATTGGCCAGTAGGTAGCATAAGTTTTCTAAAATGCAAAAGGTATTTTGTTCTTTTGTTTAAATGAGCTTTTAGACTGGAAAAACAATAAAGTTAAAATAATATTATATTTTTTTGGATCAGCTGTATGTAAACATTTGCAAGAAAAGATCTGGTTCATAAAAAAAATATATATTTTTATTAAGACAACGTACCTACTCACACAGTTCAAAAAACCATTGCAATAATTAGTGAACTATTGTACCAATTGTTTCAAAATTCTATGCATCTCTACGTTTAAAACGATGTTACTCAAAAGATAAAGTAATAGCAGCAATGTTAATTAGTTTATCTAGTGATTTTTTTCTGTAAATATTTTTTATTACCTGTTAGCATAGAGTGTACTTGACAAAAATGATCAAATTTACTCTTTTACAGGGTAGTTTTATTATGGAAAATGCCTTCAAATATAATATTTTGAGTAAAAGTTTTATAGGACGTAGAGATAAATGTATTTGTTAAAATTACTTTAACAGATATCAAAATATTGTTGGTCTAAAGGTAAACATCACTAAGTACACTTATTTTTAAAAAGTAGTTAAACTACTTAATAGTTTGCTGTTAATGTTCTATCATATAAAAAACTTATCAACTATCTTGGTGACTACTTAACCTTTACAATGAAATATTAAACTTAATATTAATGTTATTTTAATTTTATTTTTTATATATAATTATTGGTATTTGCTAAAGCAAAAAATGTTACCTAATGACTTTAAACTTTAAACCAAAGATATATGCCTGATAAAACTATTTTACCGAAAGTTTAAAGTACTTTTAACATAATTATTAATATTTAAAAGTTTATTTTAAATAATGATAATTATGTTTATTTGACAAATGTAAAATTATTGGTAAAGCGCTCAGATCAAATCCCAATATATCAATAACAGACCGTAAGCCCATCGTTGAATCAATCGTACTCAGTATCCCCTTTGAAATAGCAAATACTGACTACTACTGATAAATGAACTTTCAAAAACTTTAACTTAGCATACTAAGTACACTTGTTTCAAAATAAGCATTTTTTTAACAAAAGCCATAGTCGAGCTTGGCTTTTAGGACGACAGAAAGACAGACCTACAAGTATGCCGATAATTTCACCCCAAATTTTTTTCATCAAATTTCGTTTGGTTTGAAAGTCATATTGAGTATAAATTATCTCAAAATGTCTATTTTGTGCACTTTTTTGGTCTATTCTCTAGTTCTAACTAAAACTAATCGCAGTCATCCTGTAAAACCTATCAATAAATGATCAGCCTGTAGTTAACATTCACTACTTAAAAGGGCATACTAGGTACAATTGGCCCTTTTTTCCTATGGTGGGCTGACGGTCCATAAATAAAAAACATCTAATACATGCTACATGATCCAGATATAGTCATAAGCTAGTGACATTAATAAAAGATAAAAAATATTCCTTTTTTGTGAAAAATACGATTACACCCAAATATGCGTTTTACTTTTTTAACTAAAAACTAAACAAACTTTATTCAAGGTATTTGCATTAGATCGCTTTATTCGTCTTGTGCTCTATTCATTCTGCTATATGTTGCCAACCACCGAACCATAATTAATTCGACATCTAAGGACTGACTTTAATTAGAACTTAATTAGTAAACAGCCGCAGGTCTTATGTGTGTTCAGACTAATTCCAATATCCTTTAGAGGAAGCTTTTAATGTAAAGAATAATAGAAGCCAATTAGATGGAAATATATTACATGTGGACCGAGACTTACATTTCAATAAAGTTTTCATGGTCTAGAGTTAGTTCTATACTTGACCTATGTATACGTATAAGCTGTATCCTTTTAGGTATACAGGGTGTTTAAAAAAGCCGCGGCAATATTTGAGTGTGAGTGATTTCTCAGGTCATTTTATGAAATATATTTTTTTAAATTTAAAAGCGTTGTTTGTAGTAATAAGGCACCTTAACCAGATCTAAATTGATCTGCAACCAGCATCTAAGATGAAAGAACCCTCAGAAGAAGCTTTCCACTCATGCTAGTGAAACCTGAGGAAGACATTTCGACGGAATGACGGAAGGCAACGACGGCCTTTTAGCCTGACTTAAAATTATTTTTGTTTAAACACTGGCCGCAAAAGCCCAAGTCAATTTATTAAAATTTTTGGTGCTCTTATCCAGCATTTCTTAAAAGCCCCATAAAAGAGATATGTGCATTATCCTGTACTTGTTTTTAAATCAGCCTAGGGGATTGACTTAAGAAACTGAATAATAAAGTAAAGGGGATACTTTTGTCAACTAAACTGCAAATAAAATAATTCATTGAAGTAAGAAGATCGTCGATATAAAGAAGAAATAGAGTGAATGCCAGCACTTAGCTCGGACGTATTATCTGGTCAAAATATACCCTTGCATTAATTTTCAAAAAGCTGAAAATTTAAAAGAACGTTAGAAAGATTATTATAATAAGAATGAAAAAGTCCCCATCGATATGTGTGCAAAAAAATTTATACAAGGTTAAAGTTCTTAAAAATGGGTTTTTGGATTGTTTAAAAAAACGGTTAGTTTTATGATAAAAATAGCTAAAACAAAACTTATAGATCATGCAACTATGTACAAAAAACTGTCCTGACACTTTTTCCTTTAAAATTTATCATTTCTGAAAGAAAGCAATTCTAAAATTTACTAAAGTTTTATTTGTGGTTTCCCCAGTAGGCCTACTCCACGGTCTGTTTTAATAAATCCCAGTAGAATACAAGATTTTCTTATTTAACATCTTCTTCTTCTTTTTCTATTTTTCTTCTCTTTTTATCTTCTTCTTCCTGAGCTGATGTAAATTGTTTAAACAGCGATACATCAGTTGTTTCGTCGTTGATGTAAGTATCTTCTTCTGTTGGAGATTCAACATTTGAACACGACTGACCTTGATAACTGGTGCATGCTGGAGAAAAAAATAAGCCAACTTATTTGCAGCCGCTTTTCAAATGCGCTTTTTGCAGTTGCAAAAAATAGTATTAAGGAGCTTCTCTGGTGATGGTGAAAGAAGTGTGTGGATTGGTTCCATTACATTATCAATTAGCTTCCAACCCCATTCTTTTGGGTTCAGTTGATTACCAAGCCATACCTGAACCTGTTAATATATCGATAAAAAATTTTGTTGAGCAGTAGCCGAAGTTAAGGCTTATTGCATACGTTTTTTATTTCGAGTAAGTTTTGCAAAAGATAAGTAACGTATGCAAGTATCTTTTTTTGAACCTCCATATACTGTAAGAAGTAACCGAATTCCGTGGGTAATTATAGTTTCTGGATAAAGTTAATATCTTTAAAAATCTTAGCAGATGTAACCAAGTTTTGTTTAAAAGCTGTTGTTTTACCCCTGCAGAGATTGTATCACAGCCAGTCATAGCATGTAAAAACAAAATGTGATTTTTACATTAAGGAGAAGCCAATAAATTCTAGTTAAAAATATTTGCGATGGTTGTTAAGCCTTGCCTGGTTTAAAAAATAAATACATATATTTTTTAAATCTAAGTTCGATCGGTGCGGTAAGTAATACCAACAGATCAACATCTTTACCAACAACAACATTTGCATCAGTTGAATTAAATTGATTAATGGCAGTTTTTATAATGAGTACATCAGCATCATCGTCAATTTGCTTGACTAAAATATGTTTAGTCGTAATTTTTTTGGGATCTTAGAACAAAGAGCAGGTAGACGGGCACTATCACGTAGACAACTGAGCACTAGACAGACGTTGCTCAAGGTCACATGGTCACATTAAATGGGGAATTGAGTTTCTTTTTAGTTCAAATTATCATTTACTTATAATGTATTAGTCACGCAGACTAATAGTTTTACTTATATTATGCGTCCAATGATGTATATAGGCAGCGTAGTCATGCATAGTATAGGGATTAAAAGTTGAATGAGAAAAACTTTTATTCTACTAGAATTTATTAAAATTCACCGTGGAGTAGGCCCACTGGGGAAACCACGAATAAAACTTTAGTAAATTTTGAACTTTCCTTTGACTTTTCCTAGAAATGGTGAATTTAGGGGAAAAATGTGTAAAGAAAATTTTTGTGAACCATTGCATGATCTTCAATTTTTGTTAAAGCTATTTTTTATTATAAAAGTAACAGCTTTGCTAGAAAATTCAAAAACCCCATTTTCGCGAATTTTTACCTTGTATAATTTTTTTTGCGCGTATGGGATCAATGGGGACTTTTTACAATTTTATTATAATGGTATGCAAGGTTTCTGTTAATTTTTAGCGCATCGGGAATTTATGCATGGGTACCCCTATTATTCGGGCTGACTTGACCGGATATGTACCCCAATATTAATTTGGTGAAAGTCGGAACAGTGACTACCTAGAGTAACTGATATAAGACAATTAAAAAAAACTGAAGAGCCAAATACAAAGTTTGGGTAAAAAACCATTTTATTTTTACGTATATACCGACACAGTAGGGATTTTTTCCTATTTTTACAATATATTTATTTACCTCTTTCAGTAAAACCCGATGTCGATTTCGCTGAATGTGATTTCAGTACGGCATCAAAAGTAAGACTGCTATATCTTACTGCAAGGTAACGATATCTGTCTTTTACATAGACGCTTGATTTCTCTGTTGTTCACTAAACACTCGTTACAGTCATATTGACAAGTGCTGTAAGGCAGGCGAAACGCGTCTAGGGAGAGAGTGTTATAGTAAACGGCAAAGAAAACAGGTTGTATGCGTTTAACTGTCTTAAAACGGAGTTTTATTTTACGTTTATACCGAGACTGTAGGGATTTGTTTCCTATTCCTAAAAAAATAAATTAAGATTCTTTTTTTTCGCATATAAAAAATTCAAATATTAAACAAAACTTTTTAAAGCAACAAGAAAAATAAATGTTCATATAACTAACATGGCAGAAAGTAAGATTTTAATTACCCCCAATTTTTATGTAGATATCGACATATTCAAATATTTTTAGATACATCTTTATATTTGCAATAAAGGTAATCAATTTAAAGTAAAAACATTTTTTTTTAATTTCTCTCTGATACAATACACAATACTAACCACAACTAACTAAATATTATTTATCACATAATAATTTAAAAAGTTGTTACTGGTTTTTTTTTTTTAAATATATTAAAGATGTTTTCTTTCTAATTTTTATAATTTTGACCATTGTACATTAAATAAAAATATTAATTTTAACTGACATAGTTTCAACTAGTTTTATTGTAAAACTGCTGCAGGTCCACTTTGGTGTGGTCTGAAATAATTTCCCCAGAAGCCGCTAAAAGGCGAATTACATGCCAGGGGCAAAGCCACATATGCCAACGGACTAGCCCAATTTTGTGTCCACACGAGATATTAGACTTGTAGTTCAAGGAATAAATTAAAAAAGATGAAAAATAAAGATACTGCTTTTAAAAATACGTGCGATGCTCATTCGATCCGGAATAATGTTTAGACAAATTTGTCGACAGCGTTTAGTAGCACATAAAAAATTGCAAAAGTAATAATTACTTAAAGATAAAAAAAAAGAATTTTGTTTTTCGCCGATATCTCATAAACCATTAATATTTTAGAAAAGAAAAAATCCCTAAACAGAAGAAAGTTTCCAAAAAGAAATTCCCGACTCTCCAAACTTTATCTCCATTATTTATAATTTTAATTTAAGACTTAAAATGGGCATCTGCGCCACATTTTTGGTTTCACGCTCTTCGTCAAAACCGAGTACGTCACAATTTTTTTGTTGGTAATAAAAATTAATTTAAAGAAAATAAAAAATTATGATGTATTTAGAATACTTCAAAAAATTTCTTTTCGTTAAAAATTTAACTTTAAGTTAATTTTTCAACAAGTTAGACAATTGTTAATTAACAAGATTGTTTGAAACTTTTGTCTTCATTGTAAATAAAAAAATTAAATAATTGTAGTATACAATTTTAGCTTCGTGGGGCTCTTTCTATATATGTCGCACTCACATGGCGTAATTGTCCTTTCATAAACTAAATTATCTAGTTCCCGAAGTGGAACCAGATAGTGTAATAATATTTTATTTCACCTTCTGGACAATATTTTTGTCTATTTCATAAAATGGATATACCATTTTTCCACTTGGTGAAACGAGACGGTATTACAGCATCTGGACACAAAAATCATCCAGTTCCCGTACTGTATATCTAGCATTTATCTGTTTACTGTAATACAATGCAATGATCCAACATTTTTGGTTAGTTGTGGTTAATTTTTCCGTGTAATGTTGATCAAGAAGCGTATAAAAATTATCTTTAATATTAAACATTTTTGCTTTAGTAGTTCAATATACTGTTCATGCCATTCAAAACACCGACGACTGATTGTTTCACTAACGGCCGAGTGATGATCGCGTTGTTAAATTTAGCAATGGACTTAGCAATTGTTAAAAGTTTACAACGGTTTAGAATGTTTAACAAAACGTCATTGTCAGTGGTATTCAATGATTTTAGTAGGCGACCTGTCAAAATCTGACATTTTGTTAAAAATTCTAAACCGTTTTTAACTTTTAACAATTGCTAAGTCCGTTGTTGAATTTAACAACGCGATCATCACTCGGCCGTAAGTGAACAAATGTGTAATACAGCCTGGCTTCTCTAAGTGGAAAAATAGCATATTCATTTCATGAACTGGACATAAAAATTGTCCAGATAGTGAAATAAAATATTATTACACTATCTGGTTCCACTTCACGAACTGGACATCCAGTACACGAAATGGACAACTACGCTAAGTAGGTGCGACATATACATACATACTTAACAAAATTACGCCATAAAAGTTTCAAAAAAATATAATACTTTGTTTATAATAATTTTATAACATTGACAATATTACTTTTATTTTGTATTTTTTGTCAAATTTGTAAAATTAAAAAATTATAGCAATATCTCTATTTTTCACCCTTTCTAACTTATTTCTTAGACTTAAAAAAATACATAGAAATAAATTCCTATAAAATTTTTAAAATTTTTAGGGCAGTTTACGAAGGCTTAAGACCAAAATACTAACGTATTGTGAGATTCCTAAATAAAGTAAAAAGCAATTTATTACAATAAAACTCAAAGGTTTAGAGGCTTAAAAAAGAAAAGAGCTATGTAGACAGCAGGTTTTGCAATTAAGACCTCGTAGTAATGAAGAAATGTAAAAAGTGAAAAGATGGTGGTGCTTCCCCAGATTAAATTTAAAACGATGCATGAGCATCTTAACCTATTTTAAGAAGTAAATGCCGTCAAAATATCCAAAAAGAGGCAACCAGTTCACTACAGCTCATCCCCAGATATTCTTGTAAAGAATAAGTACTAGATATCGTGATGTCGTGTTTTTAAATATTTGATCTACTTTAATTCCTGGGAGCAGTAGTCCAAGCTGGGTATGTGTTTATACGTGCACATGGTTAAATAACTTGTTTTCTGCAGGACTTGGTCACTTATAAGTAAGAAATAAATATTTTCAGTTACTTTCGCGACAGCAAACATAGTTGTGTTTTTAAGGCATTAAATGTGACATAACTTTTTATGCTCCAAATCAAAATTAATTAAGGGTTTTATGTGAAAGAATCCGCATCACCCTAGGTTTGTTTTTCAAATAAGGGTTAAAGACTGAGTTACAGAACTAAATTTAGATGGAGGAAAGGCTATTATTGTTAGCAAAACCATAATGAAATTGGATCCGAAAACAGAGAATCCAATTTAGCCAGTACTGATCTCTGGGGTACTTCAGTTAGAATTTGGTGAAAGCTAGAAGATTGACTAGGCACTGTTACTGCTATACGTCGATTAAGAACTTAAAAAAATAATTAAGTCTGTAGGTAGGAAGTTTGTTAAAAAGCGCATAAGCCAAACCTTATCAAAAGTCTTGAATGTGGCAAGGGCAACGATTTGGAATTTGTTATGGAACTTCAAGAACAAATGAGAAAAGATCTTCTGTGGGTGGTGACAAAATTTGTGCTGTATGTATGTATGTATAATTGTGTATTTCTCAATTATAAAAAATTAAATGTTTAATTTGAAAGGTACGTTTTGGGTCAATTCTTGAGAATAGGTTGACACATGTAGTCTTATAGCTTCTTAAGAATATCTTAAAAAATTCAAAAGTAGGTGCAGGTTCAAAAAGCGTATTTTTAGGATAGTTTGTGGTAAATCTTTTGGGATGTTTAGGTATTAAGTAGAGAAGGAAACGATTAAGTTGCTTCACCATTAATGTGATCTCTAACATTTTTTAAGAAATAAAAGTGACTGTGGAGGAATGTAAATTCCCACGAGGATCAAGGGCTTTATTGGGAACAAACTGTTTAGCAATGAGACGACTTTTTTATAAAAGCTGCAAATTATTTAATCTTCAAAGTTTAAAGGTAAAAAATAATTAGAACAAAAGTTCAGACTAAACACTAGAAGGATTTACTACCATCCAGGCAACATTAATGTCGGCGATGTCTTTAAAGAAAACTAAATTATGTATGAGATAAGTCAGTACGATTTTTTTATATTATTATTCTCTATGGCCTTTGGGATTTGAATCAACATATTTTTAATCGAGTAGGTGCCTGTCACAAAACTAGGAAAAATTGATTTTCGTAACAGGTCATTTTGGTAATAAAGCATCATTAAGTTTGAACACATAATTTAATGTTTAGTTTTAATTCTCATGGTTACTTAGATCAACAACGAGTTTTTTTGCGTAAAAACATAAAGAGTACCTTAATAGAAGAATATGAAGGGACAGTACATACCGCTATAAACTCTAAAAATGTTCTGCGAGAAGTGTTTAATTGCCGACTCATTTCACTATTTGGGGATTTAAATTGAATTTTAAGGTCCCCGGCCTTAACTGCACCAGTCTTCTTTCTGTGAGGCTATTTAAAGTCAAAGATTTTTGCAACACGTCCAGAAAACATCCAAGATCTCAAAGTATAAATTCCTGAAGAGGTCCGGTGAATAGATCAGGTTTTCCTCCATCGTGTCATGAATCATTTCTTGTCAAATCTTGAAAAGTGCATTAAAGTTAATGGCACTTTCATAAAAGACGTAATTTTTAAAAGTTTGGATAAGTCGTATGTTATAGTAAATCTCAAAGAGTGAATTGTAATTAAGTGTAATAAAATGTTAGTTTTATTAAGTTTGAACAATTTTACTGAGCAATGAAAATGGGTTGTCTGTTATGGGGAACCCTGTATTATATTAAAAATATTAAAACTGCTACAATAATACGTTTAGCAATAACTATTGTTTAACGAAGCTTCGTTAATACTTAGTTATTTGCATTTACCTTATTTTCTACCTATGGACTGGGCTACATTTCCTAATACTGTATTTTTCCTTATACTTTAATTTATTTTATGGTAAAAAAGCAAAAATACATTTTAATTTGAAACAAAATATGATAAATAGCAAGGAATAAAAATATACGCAATGCCAAAAAAATCAGACAAAGCCCCGGATTTTCTTTGTAATAAGATTAAATCTTGGAGAACTGATCTAGTAAGTATAATAAATCTTGATTGATGACAAGAAGTTGCACGAAAAAAACACGGAGAAATATAAAAGAATTTTGAGACGCCCTTTAAGAATAGAGCAACCATTTGTTACTAGGGACCAGTGCTGGAGAAAAATCGTAAGAAAATAATTTAACATAAATAAATAAACAATTAATTCTTTACTAATACTATTTACTTAGTTTATTTTCTTATTCGTGTTGTTTCTAATAAATTTATAGAGTTAATCGTCTAAATGCACAACCAGCCTTTGAACTGGTTGCATGGATCAATTCGAATAATCCAACGAGGCTTGAACTGATAGTTTTATCAGATTACGCAAACTGACATCTGGGTTGGAGCCAGTTTAGACAATTTCGTAGGTTTGGGATTCTCTGTTGGGTATTTTATACAATATTATATAATTGACTTTTTTGACTGATTTTGTTATTAATAGTAGAAACAAATGTGCAATTAAAGTAAACAGAATTAAACATATTCGGCACTGAAAGGTCTTTAATTTAGTTCTTTTGAGTATTAGAGTTTGGCATTCCTTTTTCACCATAATGCGTAAATTGACTGTAATAAGAAATATGTTTTATATTTTTGTGGTAGATTTATGTTTTAATAAGTTCTTGTTGGGTTACTTGCCTGAAAGTTGTGATTTAGTCAAGCAGGCTCAGTTTGCCACATCCCGGGACCAGGATCGAGGTGGTCCCATTTTCCAGGCAAGTAGCCCAACGAGAACTTATTGTAATTAGAAAATTTTACCTATATATTTAAACAAACAAACAGAATTTACTTAAACGTTTTTACTTTTCTATTGCTTAAAAAAATTACACTTTGCTAAATATATGAGATTTTGCATACAGACTGTTCTGGTACTAACTTAAAAACCTAATGATTTTTTGACCCTTCATTTACCAGGTTGCCACTTTAAGAAAAATTAATTTAAGCAAAAAACTAAACTTTTTTATGTAGTTTAAGGTTTGGGCAATCTAAAAATTTATTTATTTACAGAGACACTTATAAATTCAAAGTAATAACTGAAAAACAATACATTCATAGGTTTATAAAATTAAAATGTTTGTTCTAGCGCCAAAACAAAATTTGTACTAACACTTTAAAAAAAGTTCTTCAGATGCTGATAGATTTTTGGCAAGAAAAAATCTTGCTGAATAAGTTTATCAATTTTAAAAGTCGGGTTTTAATTGAGGGGACGTATAATGCATCCGTTTATAATATAGTTTTTTTTTTAATTTAATCAATTGACCAAACAAGTGTCACCTATTTTTTACTGAATAAAAAGAACTGCCTTAAAAATAAATTAGGTAATAAAATTGATTTTTTATTATACTTACCTGAAAATACTACATTTTTAACTGTAATGCAACATAATTAAAACTAAACTGAAATCGTTTTTTTTAATTACTTTATCTATTTCTTCATCGTGTACATGACCAAATCGACTCATTTTGACTGATTTTTGACTTTCTAATTGACAATACAAACAAACAGGTTCGATTTTTCTATGTTTGTAAGTTAGTGGAAATACCACGTTGTCTAGGCAACGTAAAATTTCCGCTGAAATTTTTTTATTTTTAACGTGTCTTATGGGAAAATTTATACATTAATAAAATATATTATATATATATATATAATATATTATATATATATATATATATATATATATATATATATATATATATATATATATTTTTTTTTATGCTACTTGCCTAATTTTGTGCGCTAATATATCTTTAGTCGTCTGTTTCAGAATAACTTTTTTAAATAC
>JAHBCN010002951.1:0-82525 GCA_019359885.1 Listronotus oregonensis
AGAACTGTGTGTTCCTAGTGGACTGGAGAATTGTGAATTCCTCATTTCACTGTACACGCCTGCTCCAGTTCCCTGCTCGGTTTTGGAACCATCCGTATACCACCAACCGTGCCAGGGAGATCGGGTGCCACTCACTTCGATCTGGAATTTTACCTCGAAGTTTTTGTTGAATGAGTATTGGGGAATCATCTGGTCTGTTCTCTCGTCCAGGATGTCGCCGCCAACCTGACTTTTTATGTTGTTGTGTCCCAAACTAGCGTAGACACCAGTTGTTTTCTGTTGCAGTCGGAAGTAGCTCATTCTTGCCACTCCCATCACTATAAGGTTAAGTGGGGAAGGTCTAAGAGACACTCCATGGCTGCTGTTGGGGTTGTTTTAGTTGCTCCCTGTTATAGCTAAGCAAGCAAGTCTCTGTATCTTGGTCCAGTTCTGTAACAGCAGTTCTTTGTCGCATTTTTGTCCACCATACCAGTGATGCGTATGTTATCATAGGCCTTACCACCATGGTGTATAACCAATAGACCATGTTTGGTTTAAGGCCCCATGTTTTTCCATGGGCGCTTCTGATTAACATAAGAGTCATCTCCGCTTTCTTTTTATTTTCTAAAGATGGTGGTTCCAGGTAAGTTTAGAGTCTAGGATGACACCCAAATATTTTACCTTCCCACAATCTTGATTGTTTCACCTCGTAGGATCAGGGGTCCTAAGCCCTCTAGATTCTCCTTTGGTGAAGGCAACTATGGCTGATTTAGAAGGGTTTATGTTTAGTCCCTTCTTTCTTGTCCATCTGGTAACTGCGTTTAGGGCCTGTTGCATTTTATCCCTAACAGTATTGTTAAATTTTTCTTGGGCCATATTGACGAGACCGTCTGCATATCCCAATTTTTGGTGCCCTTCAAGTTGAAGGTCCATGACAAGGTTCCATAGCAGTGGGGACAGAACTCCCCCTTGCGGACATCCTCGCTCAACCCGAGCTACAAGAGTTTCTTTAAGAATTGAAGTATATACTGATCTGCTCTTAAGCAGTCTATCCACCTGCAGCTTGTTGCGTCGATCCCTCTGCGCCTCGACGCGTTTGAGATAGATTTTAGGGACGTGTTGTCAAACGTTCCTTAAATGTTCTAAATGGAAGGGGTTATTTTTTTTAAATTATTTGTTTCAAAAAATGTAGCAGTGACTCTAGAATATGACTATTTATTTCTTTAAACATACGACCTTGTGGACGGTAATGAGAATGATCAATGACTACCGATTGAGTATTTTTCCGAATTATTGCTGCCGTAGCTTCCAGGATCTTAAATCGCTCTTCTTTACCATCAGATTTTTTTCACTCCAAGATTGATTTAAAATATCATAATGATTGTCAATAAAAGATTAAGATGTTAATTGTCCCGGTTTTTCAGTGATAATGACTTTATCACCATAATGTAATTTTAATCGGAATCGGAATTGATAGTTTTGTTATCTATATTTGAATTTTACAAACATTTTTTAATTCTTCCAATGTAAACTGACAGTCATCGCTATTTTCGATATAAAAAGTTTAGCGTAGACTTTGTAAAGGTTCTACACTTTCCTTTAAAGAAAACCGGTACAATTAACATTTGTATGTTTTATTGACAATTATTATGAAATTTTAGTTTAGTTTTATTTTTATAGTTTCGATCGGTAGTCATCGATAATTCTCATTACCCCCCACGAGATCGAATGTTTGAAGATATAAATAGTTATATTCCAGAGTCACTGACTTATTTTTTGGAACAAATAATTTTAAAAAATAAACCGTTCAATTTAGAACATTTAAAATTAGTATGTACAAACTTTAGTCATAGCATTCATTATGGCTGCTGTTCGCCCTCGGTCTTTTATGTCCAAGCTACAATTGGGTCTCGCAGTTTTTTCATCGACGATTTGCCTCAAAACTTTTCATACAATTTTTTTCGTCGTTTAGTATCTGCGCATCCTATAATGAAACTAGGATGTACGAGGCAGCAACATCATCCACCTCATCACTTTCCACCAGAAAGTGGCACATTTATTCAATATATTGCAGAAAATGCTGATATAAATGTAAATAAATTAGAAGGTAATAATGCGCTTTACATAATGGATATCATAGATATTAAATTAGAAGACTTTTTATTCTTCTACGAATTAATAAAGGAGACCATGAAGTAGGCCTAATGGGTACCACGTTAAAAAATCGCGTCAAGTACACTACCTCACAGGTGGCGTGGAAACGTGTGCATAGTAATTATAGGGAATAAAACTTTAGTAAAATTTAGAATCGTTTTTTCTTAAAAATGGTGAATTTAAGTCGGAACTAAGGTCAATTTTTGTAGACAATTGCATGATCTACAATTTTTGTTTAAGCTATTTTTATCATAAAACTGACCGTTTTACTAAAAAATAAAAAAAAACTATTTTCGCAAACTTTCACCTTGTATGAATTTTTTGCCCCATGGGATCGATGGGGACTTTTCACAATTTCATTATAATGATATCCCTAACGTTCATGTAAATTTTAGTTCTTGGGAATTTATGCAAGGGTACCTCTATTTTTCAGGTTAACTTGACCGGATAAACTGTAATTTGAGGTTACTGAAATGCTAATATTTAAATATTATAACATTATGTTAATTATGACTATCACATGATAAAAAAATAGCAAGCATATTGTAGTCATTGATTTACGGAACTCAAGTAGTAATAATAAATTGTATAAAACTTGCTTGGAACAACGATTTTCCAGTTAGTGAAAAAACGCCCATATAGATTTAATTTTTACTAGTGGTCCGTTCGAGTTAATATGTACTGTTAAGTTTGTATGTATGTATTAATTTTAGGTATTTTTCTGTTTCCAAAAAAGAAAGGTGGTTTTCAGATCTAACAAACATTATTTATAATCAGGATTATAGGATGGGTTTAGCGGCCAGCAAATGTATAATTAATTTTTACTTAGGGAAGATGATAATACGGAAGAAACCGTGATAAAAACATTTTAATTAACCTCTGTGTACTTGCGATGAAGACGGTAAGAAACCTGATATTATTTTTTTGAATTTATAATATTTAAATATTGTATCAGTAGGGGTTGGTCAAAGTCGGTTGCTTCTGCTTTGACTGAGCCTAGACACGAATTTTAGGAAGTTGAAGAATATATTTTTTTGTTAGTACGTGTTTTTTACTGTCCTCTTACTAATGAAAGTAAGTTATTAATTACAGCTGTCCTTCATGTTATTGTCCTGTGTAAACACCGTATTTTATCCAAGTTTTGTTAACAATTTTTTGATAACAAGTGAAACAAGTTCTACTTTTTTGGCCAACTTAGAGAAAAATACAGTTACATTACAAATACAATTATATTTTCTATTTTTTGCTGGTATCAACATAATGCACTTTTTAATTTATTGAAGATATTGACATTTCAACCTTATGACGCTGAAAAAATTAGGCGAATTTACCTACCACACTTTTAAAGATACTGGGCATTACCATCTTCAGGATCCCACTTTTAAGAAGCATTTCTCAGGACATGTTTATATTTGAAGATTTGGAGGAGAAGGGAAGACCTTTGTGGGCAGAAGGGATTACAGTCGAAACAAAGTGTAAAGTTCGGCGCCTTTTAATTGGACCGTAAAGGGTGAAATTATACTGGCTAATATAACGAGGCAGAATTTGTGAAAATACCTATAAAAAAACGACAGATTTCCTACAGCCCGATGGAGGGCAAGAGATAAAAGCATTCCTGAAATCGTGGGATCATAACTAAGGCGAATACAGCTCTTCTTTAATTGAAATCAATATTGCTAAGAGTTGTAGGAGACGCCATTTCACGATATAATAATAATATCTAAGGAGAGAGGAGAGCCTGGTTTGGGATACATACATAGAATACAGAATACAGATTAGACGCAGAGAAATACTTTCTAGCAAAAACGAGAAATCCGAGGTTCTTTGATGCTGGTGTGACCTATGAATATATGTTTATGCCAGTTAAGGTTATTCTCGAAAGTAACGCCAACAAAGTTAAATGACTATGTTCTGCAGAACTTGGCCGCTCATAAGTATTGGCAGGTTTTTGGCGTCAGCGAACACGATTGTGTTTTAGAGGCATTAAACTGGACAAATTGTTTGGTGCCGCAATCAAGTATTAATTTAAAGTCCTGCGTGAAAGCGATATCTGCATTACCCTGCTATTGTTTTTCAAATTCGGTTTAGAGACTGGCTTAAGAAACTGAATAATAAAGGGTACTATCGTCATCAGAACTATAAATGAAATTGATTGTGGAGGAGAGAAGATCGTCAATGTAAAGAAGAAATACGGTGTCAGTACTGAGCTCTGGGCACCCCAGCATTAACTTGGTAAAAACTGGAAGAGTGACCGTCTACAATAACTGATATACATTGGTTAGAAAGGAAACTGGACAGCCAAGAACAAAGTTTAGGTGGAAGACCGTAAGTAGGAAGTTTGTTAAGGGTTCGGGATTCTGGGATTTACCAAGGAATTTGTTCCATTTGTGAGACAAAGTAAATAAGATCTCCTGTGGATCTTTTGTGACGGAGTCCGTACTGTCTGTCGTGAAAATTTTGTATTTTTAAATACTTTAAAATTTGGGAATTAATGATATTTTCCATTACCTTACAAACTACTGAAAGAAGAGATATAGGTCTATAGTTAGAAGGAAGAGTTTTAGAAACCTTTTTTGTAGTTAGCTTGCACACGTGCAGCTTTCCAGCTCTCCGAAAAAAACCCTTATCATAGAAAATTCGAAAAAGGCGAGTTAGGGTAGGTACTTGTGATTTAACGAATATTCGCATCCGCATTCGCAAGTAATCGCATGTTTCTTGACATTTGCATTCACATTCGCATTCTCAAAATTCATGCGTTATTTTGCAAATATAAAAGAATGTGAAAATAGTATCAGGTAAATAAAACATTAGTTTATTAAAATGTTTATTAGAAAAACAACTCCCTAACATCACTCTTGTACCTACCTTTTATCAGCTTTTAACATTAGGCAATAAAGCTTTAGACTTAGTTTTGCAACAAATAGGTAAGTTCTTCATTAAAAATATGAAAACAAACAATATGAATTTAACAAAGACATATTTTTCTCTTTATGTTATTATCAGTCTCTACATTCATGACATTAATTATTTTTTTATAAAACTAAAAATATTGTAATACATAAACAAAAACTTTATTCTTCACATTATTTTTTTTTTCGGTCAGTCAGCTACCAAAGTATAGACTGAATATTCGAATTTGCGAATGCCTAAAAATTGGCATTCGTTACATCACTAGTAGGTACAAGCTTAGGAGCAAAGCTGTCAAAACTTGAAGTACTTCAAGTAAAATTTTACTTGAAGTACTTTTTTGTACTTCAAGTATTTTACTTCAAGTACTTTTTATTAGGAGGTACTTGTACTTGTACTTGATTAGTTTTTATAAAGATACTTGGATTTTTACTTGACCAAGTAAATTACTTGAAGTATTTATTTAAGTACTTGAAGTAATACGATGTACTGAATAAAAATACTTTAAAAAAAAGTACTTCAAGTAAAAAAAGTACTTTACGTAAAGAAAGTACTTCAAGTAAATAAAAAGTACTTGAAGTCAAATAAATCAAAACCAAGTAAAAATTTTAATTTAAACGCCTTAGATAATCGTACAAACAAGTTAAAACAAGAAATGACGCTGCTGTTTCTATTGTATTGCATTACAGCGCTCATTTGAATTGGATCCAACAGCAAGACAAGTGTAACAAGTGTAAAATCCTTTATTTTGATGCCCAATTTGTTATATTTAATAATGATTACTAACAGCAATTTTTCATGACAATTTTATTATCGAACGCATTCAGGATAAAACAGTTTCCAAATCACTCCGAAAATGTCAACAACGTAGTTCAAGAATATTCTATTGGTGCGATTTGACGTTTGATGGAGCGGTTCCCCAACTATTTCGTATTGTGAATGGCGTTCATTATTACCTTCATTTGAACGAAAACCCTGTATTTTAATAGGCACTTAAACAAAATTTCCATAATAAAATTGAAACGACATCAAAATTGAAGTTAGGTTGTTCTGTCGTTTTTAGGGCTAAAATTTTAACGAACCTTTTTGTGAGCTTGAATTTTTAAAAGTATGTAAATGTTACATTTTCAGGAATTTACTAAATTAATTTTCTGTATTTTTTAGCAACCCAATTTAAAGCCTTTGTTGGTTGAATCGTGTATGGACAACACGCCCATTTTTCAAAAATGGGATTTATTTATAAAAATATTTCTTGATCCTCAGTATAAAGATATACCTATTGACAGAAAAGAAGTCTTAAGTGAAATACTTTTAGAGTCGGTACACCAAGTTTTAACCGGTCAGTCATCTAAAGTTAGGACGTTTTCTAGAAGGGGTATGTTTTTTTTTACTTACACAGAAATTATTATGCTGTTTATCTTTTGATGTCTTTTAATAAAGAGTAGTACAGTGGCGGGCGAAAAATTCCGGACATACGATTTTTCATTATGTTTTTAGGCTTAGCTTGCCTAACCTATATCACCTCAACTTTACTTGAAAGTTGTCGAACTGACAAAAAAATAATTGTCAAAGGATAGCATATTATTTAAAGAATAATATAATACATATGTTTAGAACAGAATGATTTTTAATAAAATGAATAGACTGAACGAACTACAAAGAGCAATATTGATTATGTTATTTGAAGAGGAAATTAATTTACCACAATAGCGCCTCCTTAAATAGATTGTGAGGAAGTGGCAGAAATAAAGTATTAAAGGAGGAACAAGATAATAGACTGGTCACTTATTTGGAAAACCATCCATTCCAAACAGCCGTGGAAGCACATAGACAAAGTTAATTTCCTGGATCTCTTTGGGTAGCAAGACGCCGCGCGTCTAGGAAAGATCCAATTTAAGAAATCGTAATACTGTCAAAAAATCATTTTTAATGGCTGTTAACAAAGAGCAGGAAGAGGGATGTTCTTTGCAGTATGTACTGGAAGGGTTGGAGTTTTGGAGAAATGTCGTTTTTACGGATGAGAAGACCTTTCAATCTTGTTATAAAAAAAGACTAGTTAGAGTGTACAAACCTCGAAACACAAGATTTGAAGAGAAGTATACCCAAAAAGATAAAGCAAGTGGTAGATTTTCAGTTAATGTGTGGGGATATATGACTGCAAGAGGCCTTAGGCTTTGCCACCGCATTAATGAAACATTTACAGAAGAACTTTATATTGATATACTACAAAATGTTATGCTAACATCATTAACTTATATCTTTTCTCAGCGAAACTTTATTTATCAACGAGACAACTGCCCTGTTCACACGGCAAGAAGAGTTGCTGACTGAATGCGAAAAAATAATATAAATTTACTACATTGGCCTTCAAAGAGTCCAGATATCAATCCCATAGAAAATCTTTGGGGTCAAATTGTCAAAACGATAAATAAGGCCAATGATATTCGTCCACAATGCAAATAGCCTATGAAACAAAATTAAGAAATATGGAACAACTACAATGCACATATTAGTAACTACATATTAGTAAATATTTTTTGAGCAAAAAGCACAATGGTTGATATGAAGCCTAAGTACTAGGTACCGTAGGTGCTGGATTTTTAGATGTTTAGCCCATTATTCACCAATTTGTAGACCAAGTACTGAAACATAAAGATAATGCAATTTACAGCATTTCTTAAAAAACGTGGGACTGCCTACATGTACGTTATAGAAAGAGCTACTAACTCTGAACTACCTCAATTAACGTCGAGGTAACCCATCAAACTACTAACCAATTTTTGGTTGATTTTGTATAGTTAAGATTATGATAGTACCATAGATTTTCTTAAGCCATACAACTTCTATCACAAACTTCTTTTACTAATTAATTTAAATAATTCCAAACTACTGTATTCGTACCAAACGTCCTAGTGTAAGCGACGCTTCGTTTCGTCCTACTAGTGTTCCTTAAACATCGATAGTACATGTGCATCGATACTATCGATGTACACGTACTATCGAAAAATATATCGAGAACTCAACATACTACATCGGAAAATTAAAAACGTATAGGTCATTATCGCCCTCTAGTAGAGAGAGAAAGAAGTTAAGTTACTAAACTTAAAAAACATAACAAACATAACAGTATTCTATCCTGTATTTGTGGAATCGAGGAAATGACCGGAATTTATGTCAAACTTTGTTTACTTTTTATTTTTTAAGGTGTCTTTTGTCTTCCTCTTACTGGTATTTATTTACATTTAGATTGTTTTTATGAAGCTTCTTCCATTACTTACTTTTGTTTGGATATACCACAACAATAAAAATCAAAATATTGAGGTGTTCAAATTTCTGTTTTTTTTTTTTTTTATTTTAGGAATTCCTTGAAACTCGATAGTATCGATACTATCGATATTTTGTATAACTATATCGATAACTATCGATGAGGAACACTACGTCCTACCGTGGCTGTGGCGATAAGTTATGTCGATAGCGCAGTGTTGCCAGATATACATATAAAAGCAACTGGTTTATATTGTTGTCAGAAAGTTTTAATGTATTAGTGTAAATAAATATATCTGTATAGCTTAGAAATATTTAGTTTAATAGGGCCTGTTTTGTCGTTATATGTTATACCTTTGATCATTCAGCGTACTATACCTAAGACTTTTAGTATTACTGTTTTCTTATAAACCCTCTTTTTTCTAGTTAAGGAAGTCGATTCAATTCACCACCAATTAATAGCTGAAAATTTTTACCCAGATTTTTCCAAAATTTTGTTGTCATATAGAAATCAACCTGTCATATCCGGAAACATTTTGAGAATCGTCACGAAAATTAAACCCGAATATCTGACTGACGGTCATATTGAGGTAATATCTTATTGAATACTTTTGTTGGTAATTAGTGGGTCATAGAATAGGTAATTAAACTCTGTAATAGATTCGCTGCCAAAATAAAGTGGATCAAATAAATTTTACTCCAGATGCACGAGAACGATACTATTAAACAGGGCTTTACTAAGCATTGCTTAATAATGTACCCTCTTTTTTATACTATAAACCAGTGGTCGTCAACCTTTTTATTATGATAAGCTACTTTGATAATTTTGGAATAAACAGTGAGCTACCTAGTAGTATTCGGTGTAAGCCAACCTAAATGAAGTAATGCACAGTTATAGTTGACATGCATGTATTTATTTAACTAATATGTACTAATAACCAATACATAACTACAGTCAAAGCTCCTTTTTTGCGCTTCCTTCATTCGCGTTTTTACTATTCGCCGGATTTAAAAAATGCTACTCAATTCCTATATTCGCGGCTAAAGATTTCTTTATTCGCGGATCTAATCGGTACATCCGTACATACACATTGATAAAAAGTATACCAATATGTAGGTATCCAACCGAATATCCTTTGTAAACGCGTCGTTAATAATAGCCGAAATTGAGAATGGAATAGGACGAGATGGGTTCGAACAGATGGAATCAAGTGACATTCAGAAGTTGCTTGAATCGCAGGATAAAGATTTGACTGAAACCGATTTGGAGGAAATGTTAAATTCACAGCCCATTAAAGAAGACGTTTCAACAAGCACGGGAAACGTGACATTTAATTTGAAAGATCTTAGTGAAGGTTTAACAATGGCAAATGAGCTTTGTGATTTCTTTATGAAAATTGATTTGTCTATGGAACGAAGTCTTATTTTTAAGAGGAAAATTGCTAATGCGAATGCTGAATATTAGTCTGAATTAAAGGAAAAACTGCCAAGCAAGAAAAAAAATACAAAATTCTTTAAACCATTGCCTAAGCCTGAAGATAATAATTAATCAATGTGGTCAAAGACTTTACTTAAATTAATTTATTTATATACCTGTTTTTTATTTTGTCACCTAGGAACGAATTTTTTTCGGATATGCAGTTCCGACATTTTTGCATCCTTAACTAATACACTTTTGCAGAGAGAAACAATAAATTTACCAAAAAAAGACATGTGTTTTCGTATTTCAACTGTTACTTGTCACATTAATGACAAATTCCCATGTTTAAAATTTCGCATTGTCAAAAAAAAATATCTGCGTGTGTCAAAAGTAAAAATGCCGAAAAAACTAGGTAATAAGCGACTAAACGAGCAAAGCCAGCTCATTATTCTAAATTTATTGGCTTTTTTTGAGCTAGAGAAGCAACAAGAAGCTGCAGGATTGCCTTGAACTTTCAAAATGTGGTGAAAAGGACAGCTGCTCAACGAAGCAGCAATATTTAATTTAAAAAAAATATGGACTAAAATCGGACAAAAGTTTTAAAGAAGTATCATCAACAAGAAATAAAGAGCATATCAAAATTACTGACTACTTAAAAAGCAAGATCCGGGATACCATGTATCGCATGTATGCACTTAAAGAGCATATTACCATAAAATCTTTCCATCAAAAATTAAATGATGAAATGAGCAATCATTTTAACTTCTCCATTAGTTTTTTGCGAAAATGGGTAAAAGAGATTGGCTTTCAGTGGAAGAGAAGTAACAACCGAAAGTATCTCATGGATTTACCAGATGTTTTTAATAAAAGAATCAAATTTTTGAGAGAATACACAAAAAATATGAGTCTACTTTAAAACGGTCTTACTCCAGTAGTTCTTGATGAAACATGGATATTCAGTAAAGGATCTTTTAGAAATACCTGGCAGGATGATACCAAAGCCACAAGCTCTTCAAAAAGCAGTGAAGGTAAGTAAAAGTTGCTTTTATTCAAAAAGAAACCATTGGTAGGGGATCAATTACCAATATCTTTACACTTGCGCCCTAACATTTTTTCCGTTTTGATTAATGTGCTAGGGTTGGATTTGAAAATTGCCTTGGGATTTGGATTCGTGATGGGATGAAGTGAATATATATTTCTAATTATACTAGATATATATCGTTGTCAACGCCGGCAATGAAAACAGATTTATCAAGGGAGCTAGTTTAGTCTTTAAAAGTGGTACAAAGAGTGGCGACTAACAGGATAGCATGAACGGCAAAAAATCCAAAAAATGGTTTAAATATCAACTTGTTCCAAATTTGCCGCCCAAATCATTAATTATCATGGACAACGCTAGCTACCACTCCGGGCTGGTAGAAGACATACCCTGCAAATCTTAGACCAAAAAAAGATTAATTCTGTGGCTTTCCGAAGAAAATATTGCCTTTCCTGAGACAGCTATGAAAGACCAACTCTGGAATTTGGTAGAAAAAAACCGAAGTTTAGAAAAGAAATATTTCCTTGACGAATATGTGAAACCTTTTGGTCATAAAGTTCTTCGCCTCCCACCGTACCATTGTCAATATAATCCAATCGAAATAGTTTGGTCAGAGTGCAAAAGAAAATATGACCAGTATATTTCTGCCTTAAAAGGAACCTCTTCTGAAGTGTTGACAACGTGGGAAAAGGTACTTGGCGAAATAACAGCTGAGCATTGGCAGAACTACATTCGGCACGCCCAAAAAGAGAACCTAGAAGCTTGGGAAGTAATCAGAATATGCGATGCTTCAGATATAAACCCCGTCATAGTGACTGATTCGGATGACGAAGATGAGAGCGACGATCTGTTATCTGAACTTGACGATCTTTGATTTATATCATGTATTATTTTATTTAAAAATTGTTTATTTATGTATTTAAATTTAGTTTAATCACTTTACCACGCATTAAGTTTCCTATTGTTACCATTGGTTTATATTGCATTGTATTGCAATCAACATCTTTTGGAATATCCTTTTGCCCTTGTGGATGATACTTCTTTAAAGCTTTTGTCCCATTTTAGTCCATTTTTTTTTAAATTAAATATCGCTCCTTCACTTACTTTCGTTCGGGCAGCTGTCCTTTCCACCAAATTTTGAAGGTTCAAGGCAATTCCTGCATCTTCTTGTTGTTTCTCTAGCTCATAAAACGTATCATAAATTTAGAATGATGAACTGTTTGCATTTTAAAGTATTGTTAAGATAGCATTTTTTGTACACTTTTTTATAAATAAATCAGTTTCTATATTGTTAAAAAAACTTTTAGTTTTTCTTAAAAGTATGGAAAATAGAGACTTTACAGTTTATAAAAAAATCCAAATTAAAAAGAAATATATTTGTAAAAAAATATAAATGAAACATTTATAAAAGCATTTGTCATCCATCGGGTTCGGAGCGAAAAGTTCTTACGGTGTGAACAAATGCGCAAATTGAATATACAAATCGAACGCACCTTTGGTATGTCAATTGTTAACAGCTAAGAAATACGTTTTTTGGGCTTTTTGACATAACTGCATATCCGAAAAAATTCAAGTATACCATTCCATATTCACGGTTTCTGTATTGCGGCATATTTACGGAACATATCCCCGCGAAATAAGAGCTTTTACCGTACAAAATTTTTATGCAACCGCAATGACATGTTACGTACGATTTGTTTAAAATGAAAAAGAAAACGAAAAAGGAACGCATTATTTTACACAATACTACTACTACTACTACTAAAAAAGTAATTAAATAAATTAAGGACAATACTTAACCGATAGTTACAAACAACAGAAAACAACCACAAAATTACCAAATATTTCTAATGTTTTAACAATATCTTAAAATAAAACTTAAGGGGGTATTCTAGTCTAGAATTTTCAAAATATTTTTTGCAAATTTTCAAAGTTTAGTCTTTTAAAAATAAGTCTGTAAAAGGATTTTTAAAAAAATATTTGTTAATAAATAATTAATTATTTAATTAATTACACAGCCCCACAAAAAAGTTGAAGGTCCAAAAGATTTGACCATGGTATCTTTATGTTTTTGGGGTCGCTGAATCCGGGGTCAGTTTGACCCTATCAGGTCGGGGTCAAGAACATTTCAAGGCCAAATCTGCAAAATTACACAGCCCAATAAAAAAAATTGAAGGTTCGAAAGACTTCATGGTATCTTTTTGTTTGGGAGGTGGCTGAATCCGGGTCAGTTTGACCCAATCAGGTAAGAGTCAAGGACATTTCAAGGTCAAATCTGCAAAATTAATCGCAACTAAATTTGAAGAGGGTATACTTATGTTTTTGAGGTCGCTGAGTACGATTCCGTGGTCAAATCTGTAAAATTATAATTTTGCAGATTTGACCCTGAAATATCTCTTGACCATGACCGAATGCGGTCAAACTGACCACGGATTCATATTCATCGACCTGAAAAACATAAGTATATACTCTTCAAATTTAGTTGCGATTAATTTTGCAGATTTGACCTTGAAATGTCCTGACCTGATAGGATCAAACTGACCCCGGATTCAGCGACCCCAAAAACATAAAGATACCATGTTCAAGTCTTTCGGAAATTTATGTCAGAGTCAAGGTCAAATCTGCAAAACTAATCGCAACCAAATTTGAAGAGTGTATACTTATGTTTTTGAGGTCCCTGAATCCGAATCCGTGCTCAGTTTGACCCCATCAAATTTGGTTGCGATTTGACCTTGAAATCCCCTTGACCCTGACATGATGGGGTCAAACTGACCCCGAATTATGTGGCCCCAAAAACATAAGTATACACTGTTCAAATTTGGTTGCAATTAATTTTGTAGAGTTGAACTTGCCAACCCCTTGACCATGAGCTGATAAAGTCAAGCTGACCCCGGATTCGGATTCAGCGACCCCAAAAACATGAAGATACCATGGTCAAGTCTTTAGGACCTTCATTTTTTTGTAGGGCTGTGTTATTAAACGAGAAAGGAGATACTCAAAACTTTAAACGCGTTTTTCTCAAAACTATGTTTTCGGTACGGTTGACATGATATCTCAAGTTTCAACTGATCGATTTACTTTAAATTTGGTACAGAGCTTCGTAATATATGTCTCTTTCGTTTGACGAGAGCTTTTTATTTAAATTTCTACTATTTAAAAAAATCCGAAGTTGAAAATATGAGGAAAAAAATACTCTTTTTTTACACGGCCGCTATTTTGCAAAAAAAAATTCGTCTCAAACGAAAACTACATCCCTACTCTTTAAGAAATAACCAATATTTTTTTTCAGATTAAGGAGGGTAGAATCGTGTCAACCAGGGGGTAGCAATAGTGTTTCCATATAGAGTTTCTGTTAATATCATCCTATTTATTTTTAGCTTGCTGACCAATTTTTAGAAAAAATTTTCATACGGCTTTTTATGTTTTGGAAGGATACTGATACATTGGATTATTTACTAGATTATCTTGTCTACGTAATTGATCATGTACCTCGTCTTAGTTCTACATCAAAAAACATTCTTGAAGATCTTAAAAAGTACATTTCCGGTGAATTATACAAATCATTTAAAAGCAGAGATAATCATACAATGGTTATCGCAAAAAAGACTTCACTGATATTCAGTAAATTTAACCTGAACGAGAATATTGAATGGAGCAAGCTTCTGGTGTCGTGGGACATTATAGAGTCCAATACAGAAGTAAGTACATACTTTAGTAAAGTGAAGTAACCGGTTTAATATTGGACAATACAAGAGACTTAAGCTTAATGAAATTCTAATATTTTTTGATACTTTGGCTTCTGTAAGGTCATCCTCGTGACTAATGTAATCAAACATTTATGTGATGTTCCTAGCTAGAGAACTCCTACAATTCAGAAATTTTAATCTGAGTGACGAAAGCAATACAACTGAACCAAAATGTACGCATGGTTACAAACTTAAGACATTTTCTTAATTTGTTTTTTACATTATTCTCAAATTAAAATGGTCCGATTATAGTTTAACTTTGCTCATGCATTCAGATATTTGTGAAATTTGTTGCCATAGATTTATTTCTAGAAATAATGAATACTAAGGGAACAGACAGTGGCGTAGCTAGGCGTGGGCGAAGCGGCCCCTCGCACGAAGCCCCTTTGAGTGTGAAGGTTACAAGTTTTTATTAGTATAATTAGAACATTTTATTAAATTTATTATCTTTTTCCCCTTTTGCATTTCATTCTTATTAAAGTTTAATTAAATTAAACATCAATTAAATATTCAAAACTGTAGAGGCCAGGGCTACGATAATGGCGCCAATATGGTCGGCATCAACAAAGAAGTAAAATTAAGAATATTGACTAATAATCCCAAAGCATTCTTCACTCCTTATGGCTGCCACAGCTAGAATCTTATCTTAGTAGATGCAGCCAACCCATCATCCATCGCAAAGGTGTTTTTTGCCTTTATCCAAAAAATATATGTCATTTTCAAAGTCCAATAAGAGATGGGAATTAATAAAGGAAAAATTTAAGATAAGCTAAAATCGTTGTCTGATACAAGATGGTAAAGCCAAATCGCTTTCGTAAAAGCGATTTTAATTTAATTCAATTCGATTTTAAATCGATAATATTGTCGATTGCATAAATATTCTGAAAAATTAATCTGAAGATTCAGATACTCTATGCGATTGCGAATTAATTGTTACTGATATGCTGACTCTAGAATTTATTATTTCTATACACGTGTGGTACGAAATACTAATCCGAGTAAATAATATAAGTAAAATCTGACAAAAAGTCAATATAAGTTTAAAGGTCACTATTGACAATTTGCGCAAATTTCGTGACTAGATACAAGAATTTCAGAAAACAGGCTTTAAATATTGTACTGCAAAAGCCTGCGATTTTATAGAAAAGAGCAGTTATGAGATTTCCACGACTTTTACAGCATTATTTAAACGATCGCCTGACATCTGGGGTCTATATTTCAGCTATTTCTCTTGACCATTTGTACTAATAATATTTTTCCCCAACGATTTGTGATAAATAGTTTCCGAGATACAGGCGCCGACCTGTATTATTTGGACACCCGGTATACCGTGAATCTTTATCGGGTACACCATTGCAAGTAAAAAATAAGCCCTAGTTTGTGAAACGTCATGAACCCTATGACTCGTACCCCCTCATGTCACACGATGTTACACTTTGTTAACATCTCCTCCCCCCTTCCCCTTACTGTGTGACGTAATTTATAAATGGGGCCTTTATATAAGGATCAAGAATTAATTATTTACAAACAAATTTGATATTTTCTAATTTATTAATGATATATTTTTATATTTCTGAAGTACTTGGAAGACATGATGACATGTTGCCACTGGAGTCTTATATGGAGAATAAGACAACTCACTTCAGACCGTTTATCGAAACCTGAAGAAACTAGGGAAGTGTCATCTCTTTTTAATATGTCCAAGGCGTTCTTTGCAAATTGCTTGGAGCGTCTAGGACATCAAGACAACGAGATTAAATTTAAGGTAAGTAAATTCAGCTTACTTTTACTCGTATAAGCGTAAACAGTTTGCCTGCAAATATGTTTCTTTTTATTTCTTTTGGTAGTTATTTTCATAAACGATATTAAGATTTGTTCGTATCATCCCTTTAGTTACGGTTGGTGCGAAGCGTCGTTACATTTTGTTTTCTAACTTAGTAAGTTTTAGGGTCATTCCATTTAAAGTGATCCAGGGTTAGTTGCTTGACCCCCTTTAAAAATTATAAAACTTTTCAGGTTGTTTCTTCTATATCTCAGGCTTCAAGAAAAATGATTGAATTTTCACATAAACAAAAGAGATATGTAAATAACCTACTGGACCTTTATTTTTATGTATAAAAGAAATGACAGAATGCAGGCTGTATTTCACTCTTCTTCTACCTGAAAAAAAAATACAAAAAGTGAAATTTCGCTGGATTTTACATTCAATTTGTCCTGTGATTTTCACATAAACAAAAGAGATATGTAAATAAACCTACTGGAAAAAAAAAAAAAAAAAAAAAAAAAAAAAAAAAAAAAAAAAAATTCATAAAGGTTTTATATTACAATTAAATTAGTGGTTACCTGAACATATCTTACAATAATAAAAGAAATGACAGAATGCAGGCTGTATTTCACTCTCACAAAAAATACAAAAAGTGAAATTTCGCTGGATTTTACATTCAATTTGTCCTGTGATTTTCACATAAACCAAAGAGATATGTAAATAAACCTACTGGACCTTTATTTTTATGTATAAAATAATAAACAAGATAGTTTTTCTTTAACCTTCCAAGAAAAATACTTAAAGTATGATTTTTTGTAAACCCTTACAATTGTAAAATTTGTCGTGTTCATATAAACCAAAATGGCCGTCATAATAAACTGCGTGAGTTGAAAATTTTTAAAAATGGTTTTTAAGTCTTAAGATATAGGAGAAACAATTTGTTTCATTATTTTTATAAATGGTCAAGCAACCATTTTTTTAAGCTGGCTGTTCTGTACAATAAAGCCAATCACATTTTTATTGATTTGTTTATGGCTTAATACAACTTATAAATAAGGTTTCTAATAAATAATGAATATGGAATAGTACCGTTAAATTAAACATGTTTTTATCGAGTCTTCTCTCAGATAAGTACCAGGGTACCGTGAGTGCCAGGTTTTCCCATGGGGAAAGAATTAACTCATTCTTTCCCCAGTTTCGTCAACGCTGGCCAAGCACTGAAATATGTTGCACCATGGACCTTATTTTAAATAACTACCTACTACCTAAATATGTCTCCCCGGCTGGGAATCGAACCTGGATTGCCGGAGTGGCGAGCCGAGACTCTGACCACTACGCTACCGAGGAGACAATTTCCTTCAAAGATGTAGTGAATCCTGCTCCAAATATTTTTTTAATTAAAAAAGTATTATTTTGAAAGATGTCAGTTTTTACTTACAAGTATTGTGCTTTAATGGATGTTTGAAGATTCTGCTTTTCCATATCTTTAGGAAAGCTTACGAAGGCTTGTTTTAAGTCTAAATATGTACATGCCTTTGAGATCGGGCAGTTGTATTCACTAAGATGGTCTCACGATATGGGTTTAAACTGGCAAGTATAATAATAAGTCATTTATTTTTAAATCGAACAACGTAACGTATAAAAATGTATTTATAGATTGATAAAAACTAAAAATAATTGCTAAATGTCAGAAAAAGCCAAGACTCTTAATTTCTTTTTCCTATTTGGTAACTGATGCTCCTAATATTATATTAATGTCAAAAAAAGGAAACAGGACAACTGTAAGTTTTAACTTCCATGGCAATTAGACCTAGTTTAAATCCCCCATCAATACTACTTCCAAGCACTCACATACAGTTTCATTGTGCAGTCTCTCACCTACACTGTATTCCTGGCTCTCCATTTTTCTTTCTTATCTACATATATCAGCTATTGTTGATGGTCACTCCAAGCTTTTACTAAGTTATTGCTGCGGTGTTCCAGGGTTTATTACTAGCACCAACTCTATTTCCTCTTGACATCAACAATATTCTCTCTTTCACGATCACTTCCATACAAAGTTTGGCTGTCCTTCACTTCATCATATTTAGTTTCTCAAGCAAGTCTCTAACCTGAAAGTATAGTCAACATATCTCAACAAACTTTAGGGTTTAAATAAGGTGTTCCTCAGACTATTTATTCCATATAGATATTTGTTACCACTGAAGAGAGCGATAAACCCATTGGTAGTCCATCGTACTGCGCCTAAGTCCCATCTTTCACTTGAAAGTAGGAACTACGGAGGCACAGCTTTAACGACTCCACCATTCCATCCAGCGGCAGTGTGCTTGTGCTTCTTTTTCTTGAAGCTCCCCCCAAGCGATAACTTATCTAAATACTTTCAGCAATTAACTTTAATAAGTTGACGGCACCCGATGTTTTGTTGTAGCAAGGTCGACTCCTAATAGTGCCTTTTTGCTGTTGAGGCGTATTTGATTTGCATTCCAGTTAATAGTATTACTTCTTGTTCGGTATATTTATATTTTTAGACATTGCCTAGTTGACTTATTTAAAATTAATAATGTGTACACCAAAAAGAATACAGTATTTGTTAAGTTCAATCTTTTATTAGGCATTCGATAGGATTTGTACTACATTCAAATGCTTCCGCAAGGAATTGGAAAATATTAGTAAACGGATTCGTGAATTGGAACATTTAAAACCTTCCTTAGATGATCAAGGAAAACAGAGGCAAATAATGGATATATTTGAACTGAGTGTTGGCAGAGTTGGAGGTAATGTAATTTATTTTTATAGAATATTTTCCAATATTCTACCGAATAAAATGGTTATTATATTATTTCAAAAATAAATGGTTAGTTAAGGCTATGTAGCAAATCTACAAATTCGATAGTAGGTATGTTTTATATTGTTAAGGCAGATCCATCCAAAAAATGTTCTTTACTTTCGAGATTGGACCGCTTTGCTTCAGGTTCAAGGCTATAGATTCTGTGCGTACACAGAGTCGATTGACCGTTACAAACGTGCAGTTCGCCTGAAACACAAACTCAAAAAATCTCCAGAAACCGTTTAACAATAATTTAAAAAAATCTATTAACTATTAAACTACTCGTATTAGGTAGGTGGTTACACATCTAATCGAGTTTGCGATTTCAAACTGTATACATCTGGACGCGGATGGTTCGCTCGATACGCGCCAGTTTACGGTGTTTTCATACATGCGCGTCTTTACTATCGTTATATCCAGCACCTTCCGGCATGATTAGTGAATAATACGTTATTACTGACAAGATATTTCAACAGTGCAATACCACAGGGGTTATCATCAGTACTGCCCCATGCAGTGTTGTGTGCGTTTACATCGCCTACTGCTAGCAGTTAAAGTCGGTTTACCTCACAAAATTCCAGTAGGTTTTTAAATTCGGTGGGCGGCGCTGATTTATCTGAGTCTCCTGGGAAGTAGACAGTGGAGATAACTAGTTCTCACATTCTCTTCCTCTCGATACGTTAGTTTGGCGGTTGCTAGTCCCTAAACATACATTTAACAAAATACATTCCACGTCGTTACTGACGTAGATTCAACCCCTTGGATTAGCACTGTTAGTTTCACCTGGCCCCTCACGATTCAGGGTTCCTGGATCAGAGCGACTGCTGTGGGCTCGGTTGATAGTCTGCGCACCACAGACCCAGCCCTGCTATGTTGTAGGTTGTTTGGTGGTGTTTGGGCCATCAATTTTTTCATTTTTTGATCAAGTATTCTAAAGGTTGTCAGTTAGCGTTACGTCGTGCTGATCTGTATCACCTGACTCAGAGCTTACAAGCATGGCGTCTTCATTCTCGCTTGTTTCTTCATTTATGGTCGGCTTCACTTTTTTCGTAAAGTTCCCACGTAAGGTACCAGAAATATGTAGGGTGAACACTCTTGGGTGAAATGTTCGAACCAGGTGAGTATGTTTGCCTGTGTCTGACACAGTGCAAGTGGTGATGTCTTGCAACTGCCATCATGCTTGCAATTGCTTGTGTGTGTGTGTGTGTGTGTGTGCGTGTGTGTGTGTGTTTATTTCGTCAGAGCCTTATCTGTAAAAGCAGTTTGTACGACGTGCACATTAGAGTTTGACTTGAGTATGCGAGGCTGTGTGAGATGCGTCATACACCCCGGTAAGGGTTAATCGATTCTGCGTATGCACGAGATCTATACCCTAGGAGCAGGGCCGGTCTCATTTTAGGAATCACCCAACGAAGAATTTGTAATACCATTTTTTTTTCTGGTATGTTAAATATAATAATAGACTTTTAATCACAAAACTAAGGAAACCAAAATTATTTTACATAGAACTATTTCCCTAAAAAAGTTAGATTATATGTTTAAAAATATTATAAAGCGCTACCTGTGCCGTTAATTTTTATTTTGGTTTATGGCATTATTTTTTGCTGGGCAATACTTTGAAATTTTGAATATTTGAAAAGGGTAATTAGACTTTAATATTATATTTAAATTTTAAATCAAAAAATAACATAAATTACGGAGACCTGTTTTTGCTTAGCCTGTGTGTGTTCAGATCTGGAAGCGGCTCTGGGGTTTAGAAATAGTCTTACTTTGTATTATTCTAAGAAAATTTAATTTGATCGCCTAATGAACTTTTTTGAACATAATGTTTGAATTTTTAGATTCTGATGCCCAAAAGTACGCCATGCACGTTGTTGATATGGCATTTTTAGAAATACTGCCAATGGAGTGCATCTCAACGATCTTGAAATATTATGACAAAGTAAGTATGCCAATAAATTATGATGTTTCAAGAAAGCTTGGATTCCTCTTTCGAGCCAGAAAGTATTTTTCTTCTTCCAATCTGCATACTCTGTATGTATCCCAAATCAGACCCTCTTTAGAATATTGTTCTCATGTCTGGGAAATGGCGTCTCCTACAACACTTAGCATTCTGGACTCCATTCAGAAAGGAGCTGTTCGTCTTATTAATGATTTCACGCTTACAGAGAGGCTTCATCCTCTTGCCCACCGAGCTGTAGGGGATCTGTCGCTCTTCTATAGGTATTTTCATGGCTTCTGCGCAGAGGAGTTGTTCAGTATAATTTCCCCTCTGGCAATTCCCAACAGAGAAACACGTAGTGCAACTTTTATGCATTCTTTTACAGTTCAACTAGAGAGGCCCGAACTTTCCACTTTCTTTCTTCCTTCATCCCCAGAGTGTCTAGACTTTGGAATCTGCTACCCGCAGAAGTTTTTTCTTCTCCTCCCAGTCTCCAAATATTTCAACAAAGTCCCGTGCCAACAAACTTCCTCTCACCACACTTAGGAAACCCACGGTACGTTAGTACTTAGCCATCAGCCTTCGTTGACTGTCCAAAGATAAAAAAAATAACAAATCTTATTTTTAGAACTACGCAACTTATGGTAAACTGATTGAAACGGTGTTATCTAAAATTATGGAGGAACAAGAGGATTGGATTTCGGTGCTAATAGTAAACACTATCCGTTTGTGCCTAGAAAGACTACTTGCCAAGCATGGAGTAATAGAAATCAGAAGTCAAGAAGCAAAAGATATTTTCGTAAGATAAATTTTATAATCACAGATTTCTTAAGATGATCTAAAAGTAGTACGATTTTTTATACTTTCAGTAATTTTTGTTCTAAATAATATATTTAATAGTTTTCCACATATTTAGGGGACGATCATTTGATGTCAAAAAATAAAATTAGTTTTAAAGTCATTAACAATAGTAGTCGGTTGAAAATTGATAAAACTGCTGTTTCCTAATGGCACATTTTTTATACAGGGTGTCCCAACTCTATTTATACACTAAATATATCGGCTTCTGTACATGATACAGAAAAAAACTGAAGATAAAACATGTGTTTGGCACAACTTTAATTTTATTAAAAGCTATTGATAAATATTTAAGGTGTCTTCAAAAACAAAGTTTTTATTGTTAAGTACGTTTTTTTTAAATGGAACGCCCTGTATATTTAGCCAAATTTTGACTCTACGTTCAATTATACGTCAGAAATGTCAAATACATTACGTTAATTATAACTGCTGTTCCCTAATGGCACATTTTAAGGGGCCCAAACTATTTATATACAAATAATCTGGTCTGACATGATACTAAAAAACTTAAGATAAAAATTGTTATGCAAAACTAATTTTATTAAAAGCTATTGATAAATATTTGAGGTGTCCAAACAAAGTTTTTATTGTTAAGTACGTTTTTTTTAATGGAACGCCCTGTATATTTTGCCAAATTTTGACTCTACGTTCAATTATACATCAAAAATGTCAAATACACTACGTTAATTATTGCTGGTTTTTAAGATAATTAAGAACCTAATAAAAGAACTAAATTGGTCACTCTGACTAAAAAAATTTTGTAGTAGAATTAAATAAAAAGTAAAAATTTGGCAAAATATACAGGTTGTTCCATTAAAAAAAAAGTACTAAACAATAAAAACTCTGTTTTCGGGACACCCTGTATAATTACCAATACTGTTAATAAAATTAGCGTTACCAAACACACATTTTTTATTTAAGTTTTTTTTGTATCGTGTACAGAAGCAGAGACATTGAGTGTATAAATAAAGTTGGGACACACTATATACTTT
Organism: Listronotus oregonensis; assembly: GCA_019359885.1. Taxonomy (NCBI): domain Eukaryota; kingdom Metazoa; phylum Arthropoda; class Insecta; order Coleoptera; family Curculionidae; genus Listronotus; species Listronotus oregonensis. Next base: position 22,894 of record JAHBCN010002951.1, read on the forward strand.
ATAGAGTTTTTTTAAATCGCTTTTTAAGTCTCAATAAATATAGTCAAATTTAAATATAATGCACTAATGTTGTATTAATAGTTTTTAAATCATTATCCATCCTGTTGTTAAACTGCGTTTACAGCTTGTTCCATTAATGCGTTCACTATTCTGTTAAAAAAACCTACAAGTTTTTTTAGTAAAGGATGGGAAAGATATGATCCAATCCTACCATATGCCATATTGGTATACTTCCTAACCTCTTTACCGAAACTTGATTTTCTCGAGGTAAAAAATTTGCATTAATCGTTTTTTTACTGTTATTGGGGAATTTTAATCTTCATAGCCGTTTTAAGTAAAAGTGAGCCAGACAGATATTTGAGGTCTAAGAAATGACTGGCTGCGACGATAAATAGCCAAGCATATAACAACCTCATTCAACATCGTTTCTTTACTTCACTGTGCGCGACAACGTTAAAACCTCATACTTTGGCAAGCTTAAAGTTGAAGGGTAACATCAAAACAAAACTGTATATCTAAAAAATAAGAGAAGTTCAATACATTTTAAATAATTGCGTTTCACAGTTTTAACAGACTGACTAAGACTTATCCGTTTAAGAGTCCATTAGCGCCGCGAAAATTGATCAATTTGGGGCGTAATGTTTTTCTAAAACGGAAGTTATCGATAATTTTCAAAATATATGAAAGCCAACACTTAATCTAGGCTTCTGCTATAATAGAAAGGATTTTTTTAATTTTCCTGGAAAGTTACCTAAAATCGGTTAGGGTAATATATTTTCCTTACCGCCCTACAAATCCTTACAGCAGAGGGTGATTATTTCCTTCCTTAAAAGGTTATATTTATGTCATTTAAGATAAAAAGTTACAGACGTTATTTTAGGGCAATCGGAAACAACATGCTCGTACAGAAAAGAACCAAGATAAATAATTTTGCCGCTATACGAAAATTGTGTAGGGGGGTTTTTGCCGCCCACGTCTCCGCGTCCTTTCGCCCAACCCCTAAGGTGTAGCGTAAATGCACTCTTAAGGTAGTTTACTCGCGACAGTCGTAGACAACAGACAGCCAAGCCACATTAAGGGCACTAGTAAACCCCAAGGTAACGTCCAAGCTGACATGGGAATGCCAAAAAGAACTGGAAGTCCTGGGAGAACGCAACCGAGTAACTCTCTTGTGGGTATCAGGACATTCGGGAATAGAAGGCAATGAAAAAGCGGATGAGCTAGCGAGACAGGGATCATCCCACCATACTTTGAACTAGAACCTGCCCTTGGAGTGACCAAAACCACAGCACGAGGGCAAACCAGAGAATGGATCCGAAACAAACACGAGAAAAACTAAGAGAACCTCAGTAGAATTAGACATGGAAAAAGCTTCATAAGGGGCCCATCCAAAAGAACGAAAGAAGAACTACTCAGACAAAGTAGGAATAGACTTCGCATAACACTAGAGCATAACATAAGAGGACATCTACACAAAATAGGCTTATACAATGGAGACCCAAATTGCAGAATGTGCGACGAGGGTAAAGAAACAGCCTACGATATCCTGTGCGAATGTAAAGCGTTAAATCGCAAATAAAAAGACAGGCATTATTTGGGCAACCAAATTGTTTGTTGAACGGGCCGGGATTTCTTTGACTAGTACCAGTACAAATCATTATATTTTTTCCTATTTTAGTTTAATTCGTGATCCAGTATTTTGAATGGACCACAAATTTAGCGCTGTTCCAAATAAAATCGAATATGCTTTACTAAAAGTTAGACAGGGTTCCCACTTTTCTGGAAAATCAGGGAAGTCGGGGAATGTCAGGGAAACTAGTTTAAAACCTGGAAAATTACAGTTTTAGATAAAAAAATAATTCCATTTCCGAACAAAACTAAAAATAATCCGTTTCAGTCTTATCGATAAAATAATTACACTGGATGGTATAAACGTCGTCTTCTGAAGTTTTACGACAATTCCTTCTAATATTAGCCCAATTTCTTTATTCTGGGGGTTTTCGAGGTCGCTGAACACGAATATGACATTGACAAGAGCCTACAGAATACCCGGTACTCACTAAGAATGGTGTAAACGTCGTATTCTAGTACCCGGTACCAGATCATTGCATCGGGTACTCCGCAGGCCCTTGCCAATGTAATATTCGTGTTCAGCGACCACAAATACCTCCCGAATAAAAAAATTGGGTCCATATTAGGAGGATTTGTCGTAAAACTCTAGAAGACGACGTTTTCACGATCCTCAAGGCGCACCAGGTACTCCGGAGGCTCTTGTCAATGTCATATTCGTGTTCAGCGATCTCGAAAACCCCCTAATAACAAAATTGGGCTAATATTAGGAGAAATTGTCGAAAACTCCAGAAAACGACGTTTACACTATCCTTAGCGCACAGCAGGTACTCCGTAGGCCCTGACCAATGTCATATTCGTGTTCAGCGACTTTGAAAACCCTGATTTTTATCATTATTTACCTAGTTATAAATTTTTTATAATTGCAAACTTTAAAATGCATTTTGAAAATTCATTTTTTCCAGTTACAAATACAGTTTTTCATTTCCCATTAATTAAATTTGTTCACAAACTTTGTAAACGTTCAAAAAACCGCATTCAAATCCATCTTACTGCGCAAAAAATCCCTCGTAAGGCTTATTTTTGTGCCCCGTTTCCTCGACTACATGTAAACTTTTAATAATCAATATCTTTAAAAAAAACAATAAAAAAAATTTGTTTTTTTTTATTATTTTTTAATACTGCAGATTTATATTGCATTAGTTTTTAAAAAATATAACAGATATTGACAATGTTAATTATACACAATTTGATTGTTAATATCTCGTTTCACAGACGATAATTTTTTTTTCAGTTTTACAACAGACATTTTTATTAACCCTATATTTCAATTTCGTTTAATTCTTAGAAAAGCCATTTTACGAGTGAACTACCTTAAGTATATTTTTATCTTAACAAATCACTCCGACCCTACCATGGTGCGAGGCTCTGTTTTATAACAAAAAAAGCAATAGCGATAGACCCACTGTGGCTTTTATTGTTAATAAGCAAGTAACCGTTTTCTTTTTTAGAGTTTGGCAAGAAAATTTTTAGAATTTAAGAAGATTAAGGAACCAAAAATTGCATACCATATATTATTTTATGCTATTAACTGGGCAGTAGAAACAAAACAGTACGATATGTTAATCTTTGTAAGAATTTTCATCGACGAACTACAACCTTTCCCGGATATGCGAAAAGAAATGTATGTATAATATGTACAGGGTGGCCAGATAAGAATGCAAAGTGCTGTATTTTGGAAACTATTCGTCGTAGAGACTTGCGGTAAAAAATTTCATGACTAAAGTGTCCAAAAGAATATCGTGGAAAATATTTTCAGATTTCCAAGATGGTCGCCAGGGAGCGTAACCGCCATCTTAAACTTTTTAAGTGATTTTTTACTGAAATCTACCCAGTAAATGTTACCAAAAAATATATGCTTTTTAAAGCTCAGCTTTACTCCAGTAATTTTTGTTTAACACTTTGTGACGTATCTGTTAAAATAAAGTGGTGGGGGGTAATTCAATGTTTTTTTTAATAAACAGCTGTAACTCCTAAACGACTGAACGGATTTTAACAAACTTGGTCTCGTTGGAAAAAACATTTATTGCCCCAACAAATCCGTCTTATCTGTGATATGTCTAGTTCTTAGTAATGCCGCTAGAGCGCGTTTTTTTATCTAATAACAGAAAATTGCAAAATTCTCTAAAAAATTAAATGCAATAATATGATTTTTTTTCATAAAAATGTAGTGAAATGATAGCTAAATAGGCCAGTGAAAACCGTATCTCGATATCTTATTCGTAGCCTGAAATATCAAAGAAAGAATATTTAGTTATCATATAATTTTAATAAGACGCTATTACATATACACAAATAATTAAAATATTCTTTGTTCAAAAATTAAAAAAACGCGTAGGGGCGTAATAATCAATGCATATAAAATGCAAGTGCAAGGTAGGCAGAATATTGAAGAGTAGGCCATGGAGGAAAAAACAAATGCCTAAAATCAACTTGTCAACAAATATTAAAATTAGGCAGTCCAATTATTTGTGTTCGTTGCACACATAAGTAAAGCGTTAAAACTATTAAAATGCCTTTTACAAATGATGAAGCTGTCGATATGATTGCGGTAAATTTTGAATGTCTTCAAAATGCGGCATTGCTCGATATCCTTATCGGCGTTTACGCGATTCGAGAATTTTTCCGCGTTTAGTGCGAAATTTGCGTAATACTGGCAGCTTTTGACCTCAGTTGCGAAGACACTCGGCTAGAACAAGGGAAGACAATATTATTAATGTCTTAGCATACGTGGAATTCAATCCCCACGTTAGTACGAGAGCAATGTCTCGCGCGTTGGGTATATCACGTACTACTATTCTAAACATTTTAAAGGATCACAGGTAAGTTTTTATGTCACAAAAAATACTACTTTACATATTTCGCAATGTGTTTCTTTCAAATTTTTGGACTGCGCCCATATCATATGGTTTTACATCAAGCCTTGAATCACGAAGACTTTGACCGACGGTTAGATTATTGTCATTGGATGTGGGGCATGATTAGGGAAAATAGAGAATTTTTATCCGAAATTCTTTGGATAGATGAGGCCACTTTTAGGAGTGATGGAAACATTAATTTGTATAATATGCATTATTGGTCTGACAACAATCCTCACTGGTTGCGGGAGGTCCAACATCAAGGCCATTGGAGTCTCAATGTGTGGTGTGGCATTCTGGGCGGAACTATTATAGGTCCCTATTTCTTTGATCAACCACTAAATGGTGCCGTATTTCTTGATTTTCTGGTAAACCAATTGCCTCTTTTATTAGAAGATATACCCCTGCAATTACGACAAAATATGTTTTTGCAACTAGACGGTTGCCCAGCACATTTCTCAAGAAATGTGCGAGAACATGTAGATTTAAGATATCATCAGAGGTGGATTGGGCGAGGGAGTCTATTTCCTCGGCCACCCCGATCCCCAGACCTCACCTGTTTGGACTTCTACCTATGGGGTCGGTTGAAAGATATTGTTTACCAAATTCAACCAACAACGAGAGACGACATGAAAATACGAATACAAGAAGCCATTCACAGCCTGTCAAGAGCAGAAATTGAAGCTGCTGTAATGTCCACGCATAAGCGGCTCCAACAATGCATTAAGTGTTATGGAAGACAGTTCGAGCATTTAAGGAGGCATTAGTTTTATTTCAAAATCGGTATTTTTTTTATTATGCCTCTACGCGTTATTTTTTAATTTTTTGAACAAAGAATATTTTATTTATTTAAAAATTATTAAATTAAGACATTTTATCATTGAACCTTGAAAAAAGACAAATAAATAACAATAAATATCGGTGTAATAGCGTCTTATTAAAATTATATGATAACTAAATATTCTTTCTTCGATATTTCGGACTACGAATAAGATATGAAGATACGGTTTCCACTGGCCTATTTAGCTATCATTTCACTACATTTTTATGAAAAAAAAGTCATATTATTGCATTTAATTTTTTAGAGAATTTTGCAATTTTCTGTTATTAGATCAAAAAACGCGCTCTAGCGGCATTACTAAGAACTAGACATATCACAGATAACACGGATTTGATGGAGCAATAAATGTTTTTTTCCAACGAGACCAAGTTTGTTAAAATCCGTTCAGTCGTTTAGGAGTTACAGCTGTTTATTTAAAAAAACATTAAATTACCCACCACCACTTTATTTTAACAGATACGTCACAAAGTGTTAAACAAAAATTACTTGAGTAAAGCTGAGCTTTAAAAAGCATATATTTTTTGGTAACATTTATTGGGTAGATTTCAGTGAAAAATCACTTAAAAAGTTTAAGATGGCGGTTACGCTCCCTAGCGACCATCTTGGAAATCTGAAAATATTTTCCACGGTATTCTTTTGGCCTCTTTAGTCATAAAATTTTTTACTGCAAGTCTCTACAACGAATAGTTTCCAAAATACAGCACTTTGCATTCTTATCTGGCCACCCTGTACAAGGTAGCGCATTTTCAATGGATTTCCACAGTATTGGATTAACCAAAACTAACCTGATTGTAAATCAACAGGGGGTCCAGGAACAATATATTAATTAATAATTATATTTAATTGTGCTGGGTTTTCTACTTAAATATAAAAAAAAATAATAGGCAAAACAAATCTGAACATATTTTAAGGCGCTTGATAAAAAAAAATTAAATGGTCAATAACATTCTATCTATTTATTCCTATATTTGTTTTGTAGCCTAAATCAACTAAAAAATAAGGTTCCAAAATCGGACGTGAAAAAAGATTCTATTTTGTATTTTGGAGAACATCTAGCCCGAACTCAATTAAAGACATCTGCTACTTTAAAACGACAGGACAAAAAAGGTATATTTTCCCACTTAAAGATAACTTCTAAAAAGTAAACATTTTACCCTTTGGTTTAAATAATAATTCGTGCGTGCATGAATGCCTCTTTATTGTTTAGTTTATAACTTATAAACAGCTTTATTGAAGAAGATACAATTTTGTATACAGGTTAGGCCTGTTCCGACTTTATAATAAAATGTTTATTTGACTTACCATGTACAGGGTTTTCATTTATATTTTGACACGCATTTAAAACTATAACTAAAACGATAGAAAAAAACTTCCTATATAAAAGTTTCATAGTTTTTTCTCTATTATCTGCATAATGAAAGAAACAAATGAGCATCAAAAAGTTAAGAAAAATGAATAAGTTAACTTTTTTCAAATGGAACACCCTGTATATTTTTATTTAGAATAAAAGCTCTTTTCAAAAATATATAGTTTGTTGGTATTTCATTTAGCCGTAATGAAAATATTTAAGTTTTTAATTAAAAAATCAATGGAAAATAAAAATCAGCATTGCCTTGGAAAACAAATGATTTTTTTATTACGAACTTTAAAAATATATGACCGGTTCCTATTAAGTAACATTATTTCATTTTCAATTTTTTGTCTTAGTATGTTAAGGTAACCCCACAAAAATATATCCAGAGGGTTTAAGTCGGGGCTATTGGGCGGCCATCTAATAGTGCCATAGCTTCCTATCCAAATTCCGTATTTCTCGCTAAGATACTGAGTTACTGGTGCAACATTGTGTGGGGGTGCCCCATCCTGGTGCCAGATAATGTTTCTGTATTGCTGAAGAGGAATGTCTTCAAGCAGATTTTCGATCTCATTTTGAATAAAATGCAGATACCTATCTCCCGTTAGAGGTCCTTCAAAAATTATTGGTCCAATAACCTTACTGCCCAACATGCCACACCAAACATGAAGAGACCTACGTCCTTGTATCTTAACAGGTTGGATTTTGTGAGGGTTTTCAGTTGCCCAATAATGCCTGTTCTTTCTATTATACATCCCCGCCGTAGTGAAAGTTGCTTCATCAGTAAATAAAATGTTGTTAAAAAAATTTCCATCGTTTTGAAGATTACGAATCATTTCTTGACAATAATTAAGTCGTTGAATCTTATGAGCGTCGGTTAAATTTTGAACTGGCAAAAATTTGTAGGAATGAAAATTATGTTTCTTCAATGTACTGTGAATTTTTCCCCAGGATTTGTTTGTATAATTTGAAAGGGAAGGAATTGAACTTTCGGGATTTTCTAAAAAGTTATATCGCTTAGATTTTGTTTTTTGTTACTCCTAAAATAAAACTTACCTTCAAAATGAAGCAAAATATTTAAATCTTGCTCTTCATTTGCAACCACTGTTCTCGTTTTTCTTTTAACGCTTTTTGTTTCTCTAAACCGACGAACAATATAAGTTATCGAGTTTCTCGAAGGTATTCGCTGTCCGGGAAAACGTTGGTGATATTCATAGCAAACTTGCGAGATGTTTTCATTATTTGCGTAGAAAAGACGTATTATTTCGTGTTTTTGATCTTCGGTATATCCCATAGTTAAGTATTTTTTTGATATAAATGAAGCGACGCCAAAATATCAAGACGTGTCAAGGTGCTGTCAAAACGTATAAACAAAGCAAGTCATTTGTTTTTCAAGGCAATGCTGATTTTTATTTTCCATTGATTTTTTAATTAAAAACTTAAATATTTCAATACGGCTAAATGAAATACCAACAAACTATATATTTTTAAAAAGGGGATGAAAAGAGCTTTTATTCTAAATAAAAATATACAGGGTGTTCCATTTGAAAAAAGTTAACTTATTCATTTTTCTTAACTTTTTGATGCTCATTTGTTTCTTTCATTATGCTCAAAAGATAATAGAGAAAAAACTATGAAACTTTTATATAGGAAGTTTTTTTCTATCGTTTTTAGTTATAGTTGTAAATGCGTGTCAAAATATAAATGAAAACCCTATACAAGGTAAGCACTATATAAAAAAAGTTTCAGGAGTTAGTAATCTAACGACGTTACCAAAAAACGGTAAATTCTCGTTTTTTTGATAATAATAAACCATATTACGTTCTTAAGTGTTTTGAGTACCTATATTTGGGTATGATAAGTTATAGTCCGGTCAAATTAGACCAAAAAATAAGAGTAAAGGTACATAAATTTACATCAAGCTGAAAGTGAGTAAAATTATTCAAAACATAATTAAAAATAACATTTTGAAATTCCCCATCGTTCCGGTACGTGAAAAAAATTGACTGGAGGTCAAAGGTAAAAAAATGGGTTTTTCGCGATTTTCTTCAAAACGGTAAGTTTTATCGTAAAATTACTTTAGACAAAAATTTTAAATCATAAAATTATCTATAAAAAAAGGTTTTAATAATTTTTTTGATGAAAAAAATAAAAGTTGTAAGCGTCATTGTATGCACACGTTTCCACGCCACCTCGGAAGTTGTACTTAGCGCGTTTTTTTTAACGTGGTTTCCCCAGTAGGCCTATTCCACAAGTCTATTGTAATTCGTAATTCTGTCTAATTGGAAACTATTGCATAATAACAGATATTCGCAAGGGTTGGAATTGATAAAAGCGATGGAAATTAAAAAACTGTAAAAACATTTATTCGTCCGATTCGTAATCTTCAATTACTTCTTGTTGGTCTTCCCCTTTAATCTTCTTATTCTTGATCTCCTTCTTCTTCATCTTGGCTGTACAAGGTCTTTGATTATATTTACGTGGTATCTGAAGCCTTTATTTTTTAAGATAGAAAAAATGTTAATATAAAAATTGTAGGTTTTTTCCATACTATCTTCTAAAATTATCAGTAATAAAATATCTCATTAAAAAATGGAAAAATATAGACAACTTCAACTTTTTTAAATGAAATACCCTGTATATTATGCTCTACAACAAATTTTTTTCTGATTTTAAATATACAGGGTGATTCCTAAGGTTACGCTTTTTTTAACTGTGCATACAACTCATTAAAATAAACAACTCTTTCAAATAACTTTTTTTTAAAAACCCAAAAATAACTAAGCTACATAAACCTATTTAAAAATATGTCTAGTGCGGGCCTGGTCAGAAAAAGAGTTTATTTCTTATTTACGTTTATTTTTTGCCTTGTTAATCACGCATTAAAAATTAGTCGCTTTACTTTTACCAGACGAGGTGAGAGTTTATTTTAAATTATTGTTAAATCGCGAAAATGGCACAATATGAAAACGATGAATTCGTGGATATATTGCTGATTTTTATAGAGTTTCGTCAATCTACGGCCGCTGCTTCGAGATTGTACGCGTGACGGTTTCCGTTGCGGGCTTGGCCAGCAACAAGTTCTCGAGTGGTTACAAGTCAGGTCGGTTTAAGTCAAAAAAAGGTGTGAATATCAATTCGGTATTCAGTTGTATCCAGTTTTCGTTCAAGGTGTCCACCGTACAGCCAGAAGATTTACCCGTCGAGTTTAGTTTTGTGTTCGCCCAAAATGAAATTAAAAGTTCCCGACAGGACCGTATTTGACACACTAAATGAATGTAAGTTTCTTATTTTTAAGTATTTTGAAAAAAGTTATTTGAAAAAGTTGTTTATTTTAATGAGTTTTATACACAGTTAAAAAAAAGCGCCAACTTAGGAATCACCCTGTATATACATTGATGATATTTTGGTGAACCATTTTGGAGTTATTTTAGCTTGAATTATAAATAAATTGCAAAAGAGCTTTATATTAGTATCAAGAAAGCCATAATATACAGGGTGTTAAAAAAAAATGAAGTTACCCATATTTTTCAATTTTTTTAATGCAATATTATATAACTGATAATATATGGGAAAAAAACTACCACTTTTATGTAAAACATTTTTTTCTAACTTCGTGGCTCCAGATGCCACGTAAATATAATTAAAGACCCTGTAAGTGAATTGCGTCAATAGCGACGTATCGCATGTCTATTCGTCTGTACCAAACGAATCCTCTGGTGTTGGTAATTCAACATTAAAACACGACCGGCCTTGACAATTCGTGCATGCCAGAGAACAAAACAGTCCAACTTTTTGGCAACCACATTTAGCACTGCATCCCTTTTTACAGTTGCAAAAAATGTGTTTAGCAGTTTTCCGGCGCAAGAATGAGTAAAGTCTGAATTGGTTATAATGTATTATCGACCAACTTCCAACCCCAATCCTTTGGGTCTAGCTGATAACCAAGCCACACTTAAACTTGGTAATATACCCGAAAAAGATGTTGATGAGCAGCAACTGAGGTTTGAGGAAGACAAGCTAATTGCACTTGTTTTTTAATTCGAGTGTTTTTAACAAAACATGCTTATCGATACTTATCTAAGTAGGTATTTTTTTTAGGGGCTCTGTACATACAAAGAAGCAAGCGAATTCTGTTGGTAATAACTTCTTGTGTAATTGAATTACTTTTTTTAAAAACTTTAGCACATTGAACTAAATCAGCTACAGAGATGTATACAGTATGTCCGCAGATGCGGTTAACAAGAGGACAAATGGACCAAAAATTGAAAGATACGAAAAAAGTCATTCTTGATAAAAAATTCTGCTTGTCGAAAAAATATGAACTGCAATGAGAAAATAGATTTTTATCATACAGGTCTCAAAAATGCAAAAACATAAAATCAAACAAGAGCAAACAGTCATTTTTTGGCCTTTTAACGTGAAATAATAATAAAAAACTTGCTCCAAATTTACTTCTAAACCTGATTCCGAACTTACTAAAAAAAATTAAATTTATGAAAAATTAAAAAAAAATCAACATTTTTGCAAGTACCTACGCATTTTACTACTTTTACTTGATTATCACTTCTTAATTACTAAACATTAATAAAAATAAATATACAATGGAAAAAATGTAAAATGTAAAAAAAATGTAAATGTAAAATGCGTACTTGCAAAATTAATGATATTTTATTTTTCGTAAACTCAAATTTTCCTCAGTAAGTTCGGAATCAGAATAAGAAATAAATTTGGAGCAAGTTTTTTATTTATCATTTTACGTTAAAAGGCCAAAAACGAAGGTTTGCTCTTGCTTGATTTTATATTTTTGCATTTTTGAGATGATAAAATATGTATGATAAAATTCTATTTTCCAATTGTAGTATATATTTTTTTGACAGGCAGCATTCTTTATCAAGAATGACTTTTTTTCGTATCTTCGAATTTTTGGTCCATTTGTCCTCTTGTTAACCGCATCTGCGGACATACTGTATACGTGACGTACTTATGCATACAATGACGCTTACAACTTTTTGAATCGTTATACCTCAGGAACGGTGGCATTTAGGAAAAAAAAATATTGATACCTTTTTTATAGATCATTTTATGGTCTACAATTATTGTTTAAAGTACTTTTACGATAAAACTTACTGTTTTGAAGAAAATCGCGAAATCCCCATTTTTTTACCTTTGAACTCGAGTCTAGTTTTTTCCACGTACCAAAACGATGGGGAGTATTGAAATATCATTTTTAATTATGTTTTAAACAATTTTACTCACTTTTAGCTTAATGTAAATTTATGCACCTTTGAATGTCTCGATTGACCGGAGTATTAAGTATATTTTCCGAATATATTGTGAAATAGGCTCCTTGCAGGAATTTTTTTTTATCTTCGTTTGACAAAAACCCATTAGGCAAAAACGTATTGCATTGGTTTAAAAAATCAGTAAATATGGTTACAACAATAAAAACTGTATTGCACTGGTTCAAAAAGTCTGTAATCATGATTATTTACGAGGTGGTTTTCTCAAACGATAATAAACAGTATTTAGTGCTTCAACCGGTTTTTTTAATGTATTTTTTTTATGGTAAATGCGATAGATTTTGACTCTTTACATTTATTATGTTGCATATTCAATTGACATGTACAATTTATCTTAAATCGAAATGAAGAGAGCGATGGATTTTATTTTTTGCTCTGAATGGAATAAATTAACGAAGCAAAAAAAACTAATATTGAAACTTGGCATCCCTTGTGTCGTAATACCGCTGTTGGACTTTTTGTCATCCTGAGAAAAAGTCTCATTGGACAGGAAGCTTCATTATGCATATTTTGGCTCCTACGGAGCTCCAAAGCTCCACCGATCGATTATTTCTTATAGGAAGTGACCCCGTTGAAAATGGCTAAAATCAATATTATGTTGTAGCTTTTTTCGTCCTGAGAAAAAGTCTCAATGGGCACAAAGCTCCATTTTACGTATTTTGGCTTCTATGGCGCTCCAAAGCTCCACAGATCGATCATTTCTTATGAGAAGTGGCCCCTGCTAAGAATAGCTTAAATCGATATATGTTGTAGCTTTTGTCATCCTGAGAAAAAGTTTTAATGGACACGAAGCTCCATTATGCGTAAATGACTAAAATAAAATCGATGTATGTTTTTCGTCATGAAAAAAAGTATCAATGGGCACGAAGCTCTATTATGCTTATCTTGGCTCCTACGGAGCTGTCAATATTGACTTTTTGACATTAGATTTGAATTCAGTGACCTAAAAAACATAACAACGTGTACTTTTTTTATATTATATTGCATTAGACTATTGAAATGTTATCTTTTTAACTGTAAATAATAATCGATCTGTGGAGCTTTGGAGCTCCGTAGAAGCCAAAACCGCAAATTGGAGCTTCGTGTCCATTGGGACTTTTTCTCAGGATCACAAAGGCTATAACATATATCTATTTCAGCCATTTTTACCGGGGTCACTTCCCATAAGAAGCGATCGATCTGTGGAGCTTTGAAGCTCCATAGGAGCCCAAAATACGCAAAACAGAGCTTCGTGTCCATTGAGACATTTTCGCAGGATGACAGAAGCTACAACATATATCGATTTCAGCCATTTTCACCGGGGTCACTTCCCATAAGAAATGATCGCTGTAGAGCTTAGGAGCCAAAATACGCATAATGGAGCTTCGTGCCCACTGAGACTTTTTTTCAGGATGACAAAAGCAAAAAATATATTGATTTCAGCCATTTTTACCGGGCCACTATCCATAAGAAATGTGCGGGGTCCTTTAAAGCGCCAGACGTGAACTTTAAATCGTAATTACGCCGTATTTTTATCTAAGAAAAGATTTTTGGGAGATGGTTTTTTGATAGGCCTAGAAAGAGATTTAAAGTGTTTTAGGATCAAAATAAATTTAATGCAAGGGGCCCATTCATCCTCTAACGGCCGAGTGATGATCGCGTTTTGAAGTTACGGACTTAGCAATTGCAGTTAACAACGGTTTAGAATGTTTAACAAAAAATATCAGATTTTGACAGGTTGCCTCACAAAATCATTGAATAACACTGACAATGACGTTTTGTTAAACATTCTAAACCGTTGTTAACTTTTAACAATTGCTAAGTCCATTGCTAAATTTAACAACGCGATCATCACTCGGCCGTATATAAGGCAAATAACAAGCTTTATATTGCTAGGTCGACCTCCAAAAGGAGTCCAAGCTCCCAAGCTGAATATAAGACAAACCCCAGTGAAAAAGAGCACAAAGGGTAAGAAAACTCTAATACAGAAGGCAAGTCAATCAACAGCGAGTGATGTTTCTGATGATATGACCATCCACGATAGTTCCAGTGATGACTTGGAAGAAGATATGTCCAATATGAATATATCTACGGAGTAATGTCTTATTTTTTTTAGGATTTTGTTTAAGCAGGATATAGATTTTTTGTAACAGATAGATAAACTAGTGTTCATCCGCGGTGTTATATATTTAAACTATATTATTATCTTAAAGGTTGCATAAGAATTTTAGGGTCAATAGTCTGTTTTAAATGGGCACCCTGTATATTTTTTAATATTTAAACTTGCCGTAAATTCTGAATAACATTTATTATTATGATTCACACCAAAATTGGATAGTTTCTGAAATATTTAGTCTTAAAAATTTACATTTTAATATAATATAGCAACTAAACGGTGCAGTATGGCGCAAAACGGTTTTCATGTTCTAATTTTCTTGTTTATTCAACATTCCAAAATGAAAACTTACATTTTAACAGAAAATATACAGTGTGTTGCTTTATAACCCAAAAGTTTTCATTTTTTAGTTAAGCTGGGAACATGTTGCTCCAAGATGTAGTATTTTTTCTGTCAAACCCTTAGCAATGTGATTTTTTAAATACCGTTTATTAAATGTAATACAAGACGTATAGTGATTACCCTATAATACTTTTACCTGGCACAAACCACGTTACTCAGGAAACACAAACGACTCCGTAGGAGGAGTTGTCTTGCCTGATAAACGCGATAAGTGCCAGGTAAAAATATTAAGGTAATCACGAAACATCGAGTTGCATTCAAGAGATTATACAGCGAAAAAGAACATCTCCACACCACACCTTAAAAAATAGTAACACAAAATAAAACTTTTATTTAAATTAAAATCTATCTAACGAGCTACACTACCCGATCTCGTTTTATTTGCCATCATAACTTTGACAGTAAAAATAATTCTATGACAAAGATAAAGTATACAAAAGGGTGCGTTTTGAGGAAATTTTAAAGGGAAGATTTACTTAAAAATATAAAAAAAAGTTCATATTGGGCCCGAAATGCTTGTTTTTGATGGGTGTTTAAATTTTTTGTCTTTAATTTTTTCACTTTTCCGAAAACCCGGGAGATATTGAAATGAGTTTTGGTACACAAATGAATTATAGGTCACTTAATTAAAATTGTTTTCTAACAAGGGGCCAAAGTCCTTATTTTTAATAAGAAAACGTAACGGGTTTTTCGCAAGAATTGGTGTTGTTTTAAAGAAGTCTATTCTGCTTAAAAATCCTTTGGCCTTTTTTTCTGACTCCGTTTTCGAAATAAAAATAAAAGTACACTATCTGCCAAGTTTTTATTTGCTAGAGAACGTATTACAAATTAACTCAAACAACCCAAATTGAAATCGCTAGGTACTTTATGTCATTTATTTTTGTTTGACAATAAATTCAATGGAAATGACGTTTACTATAAAATACCAACTAGATACATTATTATTTTTTAATAACGAATCCGAAAACAGATTATACGTATTAATAAATTGATTTTATTTTGAAAACAGTGAGTCAGGACGAAAAAGTCCAGGAGGTATTTTTTAAGCCGAATTAAACTGGCTTTAAGAAAGCAATACAAATTTTTGCGAAAACCAGTGGCGTACAGTTTTCTTTGCTGAAAATAAGAACTTACCGGCACGAACGCCACTGATGTAAGAGCCTTAGAAAACAATTTTGTACATTTAAATGTGACCTATAATGATAAATTTGCTTGTAATAAAACTCATCTTAATATCTCCACGGGCTTTTGAGAAATGTGAAATAAACTTTAAAAGACGAAAAACTTTAAACACCCCGTATCATAAAATCGAAGCATTTCCGGAGAACTTTTTTTCATATTTTTAGATGTAGAATCTCCCCTTAAATTTTCCTCACAACATTCTGTAACACCCTGTATGTAGCTATGGTATACAGGGTGTCCTGATAAGGTCGTCCTCCGGTGATATTTCGAGAACCCTTCATCGCATAGCTTTCGGATAAAAAATATTTATAATAAAACCGGCCTCGAGAAATGCTGAAAATTATTTTCAAGTTTCTAATTCCACCGCTAGAGGACGTAAAACTAAGAACAAAATTAAAAACACGGATTATTTAAAAGTTGCCATAGGTATTTACTTATGTCGTTGGTAGTTTTCTCCAAAACTATGTGAAATTGGGAAACTTTTTCTATTAAGCGTTTTTTCTTAACCTGTCAAATAAAGAAAAGGGGGAGGAACAAATGTACATTTTAAAAAAATTAAATAACCTTTTCTCGGCTTAACCGATCTTGATAACTAGGTCTAGTTTAAAAAAGCTTTTATCAGGGCTTAACACAAAATATTGGAATAATTTATTTTTTTGTTTTATCCCTAGAGACTGATTTGTGTCAAAGTTATAAATTTAGTCAATATTTTAAGAAATTTTTAATACAATGGTATTATTATATGCCCATTAAAAAGGGCATAAAAAAGTCAAGAAGTTCGTAAAAACCGCATTTCGATATCTTAATTAATTCTCGAGTTATTGCCGAAAAACTGCATTACCTGTATTCTTTCCTATTTTAAGTTGTGGTTAGTTAGTTAAGTTGTCAGATAAACAACGCGGCTTTTTATGGAGAATGTCATGACAACAAAAACCTTATGTTTTTCTACGAATATTAAATAATATCCTTATTATTTGTTTATCATCAATTTAATAATAGCAGTCATTACACGGCTCGTGGATAATAATAGCCGATTTATTATTATTTACGGGCCCTGACTAATTATATCTTCATTGTGCTGGAATAGAATGCACATTTTCAGTTTCTCTTAAACGGGATGCCAAACGTCTAAACACTATTTTTTAATAAAATGCCGTCTTTCGGGATATCTTATGCTTATGGCATATTGTCTTGTAACAATAGTGGCATTTTAAATTAAAAAACCGCGAGCATTTCGTATGCCTCGGTGGTAGAATAAGACCTAATTTAAAATTACTTAACGATTAACAACACTACTACTAATAATAATGATAAACTACGATAAACAAGAACTAAATTTAAAATTATCAGGTTTGACACACAATGCACTTGTCATTATTGACGTTCCTGTTTTCTGTGATTTTTGACGTTCCGGCACACTCGATATAAACGCCGCGTTGTTTATCAGACAGCTTAAAATAGGAAAGAATATTGCAGTTTTTCGGCAATAAGTTGAGAATTAATTAAGATATCGAAATGCGGTTTTTACTAGTTTTATTACTTTTTTATGCTCTTTTTAATGGACTTATAATAATAATACCATTGTATTTAAATTTTTCGAAAAAATTGACAAGATTTATAACTTTGACACAAATCAGTCTCTGGAGATAAAACAAAAAAATAAATTAATTTTACCAATATTTTATTTTAAGCCCTGGTAAAAGCTTTTTTAAACGAGACCTAGTTTATCAAAATCGGTTATGCCGAAAAAAAGTTATTTAATTTTGATCAAATGTACATTTGCTCCTCCCCCTTCCTATATTTGACAGGTTAGGAAAAAACGCTTAAAAGAAAAAAGTTTCCTTATTTTACATAGTTTGTGAGAAAACTATCAACGACATAAGTTAATAGGCATATTTTTAAATAACCCGTGTTTTTAATTTTGTTCCTAGTTTTACGCCCTCTAGAGGTGGAATTAAAAATTTGAAAATAATTTCTAGCACTTTCTGGAGGCCGGTTTTATTATAAATATTTTTTCCGAAATCTATGCGATGAAGGGCTCTCGAGATATCGCCGGAGGACGACATTATTTTTAAATGTGCACCACTTACAGTGTATATTTTATACCATGTTTATCCAGTAGGCATATATTTACTTTAATGAGTTGTTAACTAAGCATGTAACTGTACAGGGTCATCCAATAATGAGAAATTGATTTTGTGTATTTTTCCGGACATTGGAAAGGAACAAAAGAGACAACATAAAATTACCGTCTTCTTAATAAGATTTTAAAACGTTTCAATAAAAAGGATTTCTACGTGATTTTTAGTAACAACAGAATTAATTTAATGTCTATAGGAAATTTGCGATTTAATAAAAAAAATACGATAAACACATGAAATGCCAAAACACAAGTCAATATTCTGTCAAAGTCTACCGATAACTGTTTACTTTAATGAGTTGTTAACTTAGCATGTAACGTGTACAGGGTCATCCAATAATGAGAAATGGATTTTGTGTATTTTTTCGGACATTTGAAAGGAACAAAAGAACACAACATAAAATTAACATCTTCTTAATAAGATTTTTGAAACGTTTCAATAAAAAGGATTTCTTCGTCATTTTTAGTAACAACAGAATTAATTTAATGTCTATAGGAAATTTACGATTTTATAAAAAAATTAACGATAAACACATATTTGGTAAAAATTAAGTATATTGATTATTACCATTATTAACAAAACAATTCTAACATTTTTGATGTTCAACATAGTTGCTAGATTTGACAGAATATTGACTTTTTGTGTTCTGGAATTTTAGGTATTTACTGTTAGCTTTGTATATGTTCTAATTTAAATCACAAATTTCTCATATGAACTAAATAAATTCTTTTGTTACTAAATATGAATACAAAATCCTTTTTGTTTAAACATCAAAAATAAGATGCTTTTAAAATAGAACTAATAAATCCTAAAAACGCGATAATTTTATGTCGTATCTTTTGTTTTAATTTAAATCATTTTCTTTCGTTTTCTGCACTTTTTTTAATATGAGGAAAGCACCAAGTACGACCCTCAGTCCTTGTTATATGACCCTGTACCTAATATGGGTTTTTTTTTTAATTATACAAATAAAATTATATTTTGGCGATAACTTTCGCACATAAACAAGTCACTCGCACTAGCTGTCAAAATTATTATTGAAAAAAAAGCTAAAAATAAGCTTGTTTTTCAAAGCAGTGGATAAACTAATTATTATTATTTTTTGAAAAATTTTGTAATTACCTACAAAGTTTTCGTTACAAAAGAGAATTTATATTTTTTACTTTCCTTAAATTGCACAACTGTTAGTGAATTGGACTCGGTGCAACTGAAATTAAAGTGCTTAATTCTGATAAAAAAAATTGCAAATATATATTTTAAAACTTGGAGCTTAGTGTTAATTTTAAATTATTAATTGGAAATAAAAATTAAACCATTTTAAAAAGTGATTCAAAATTAAACAAATCTAATTCTATTTTTTTTTGTGCTTTAAAGGAAAGTTTTAAATCTATAATTTAACGTTTCTTTTTTAATTTTAAACAGTATTAAATTAGATAAAATATTTGTTTTTGACTATAAAAAAATTGTCCTTAGTTCTAACGCCTTAGCTTAAATGAACCCTAACAATATTTATTGACGTGAGTATAAAACTTTTTAAACGTGCCATTTTGTGGTCTGTTTAATTTTTTTTGTTCCTATGTTGTCATATACGTATTGTCTTATATAAAAAGGACATGAAGTTTTCCATTGGGTACAATTTAATTGACATTAAGTTTGGCAATGGTGTTTTATATACTTCATGTGCATTTCACTTCCATTTTAGCCTCCGAAAAGTGCACATGCTCTTCGGGAAATGATAGGCTTGGGCGCGAAAAAATCGTATTTTCATCTCTTCGCTTTTTAGTGACTTTTAAATTATTGAAGCGGGTGATTAGTGACGATATGTGTAGGAGAATTAAATGGTAGTTTTAGGTGGGAGGATTGATCAGAATGCAAACTTACACATTAAAGTTTGAGGAACAAACTTTGGGTTCTTGGAGAGTTTAGTTAATTGGATGTAATTGACAAGGTGTTTTAAATAGATAAAATTGATCAGGTATAAGCGAGTTGAGGGCCAGCCAATACTTGGCACTGGGCACAGGTTCAGATTGTCTTAGGCAACATGAAGTTGTAGAAACATACAGAGTCACCCCATGGAAGAACTATTTTTTTAAGTAAGAAAATCAGCCACCACAATAGTTCCAAAAGATTTAGGCCGTAAACCTGAAGAGTGTAGAATATAACCACAAACTGGAATGAATTTTTTATTGTGGTAATATGCTGGTGACTGGGTCTCAAATTTAAAATTCTGTCTAGACTTACATCAGGAAATACATTTTAATATTTCTATTTTGACTTTTTAACAGGAACGTATTTGAAATCACAACAAATTAAAGAAAAATATCACAAAAAAGTTGCGTACCAGACCAATACTTTGTAAGTAGATGTACAATTACATACCCTTTTTTGATATTAAAAAAAAAAGAATTTTGACGATCATACATTTAGCTTTTGTCAACTTTTTTTTATTTTAAGTGAAGCAAGGTGGACATGTATGACAAATAATTCTTATGGATTTAAATGAATTAGTTTTTAGTGTACTCAAATTATAAAATTGTACAGTTAGTTTAAAACTTTTTTTTCTTTTAGATAGTAGGCTAAGAGCTACATTGTTTGTTTAAACATCTAAATAGGCCTTTTCATCACAATTTTTTTGCGCATGCGTCAGTATCAGCCATTTTTTTCGTACTGTTTTTTGTAAACAAGCATGTTAAAGGGCCTGTAAACACATAATTAAAATAAAAAAAATACTAAAGAAAGTATAGTTATTGAAGAAAAGAAATACCAAAATAAAGAAAAAAGTGCCTTAATTAGCAAATAGGTTTTTTTAATCGATTATTATAATCATATCAGTACGAAAAGGAACGAAGAAGCGGTGTTGTTATGAAGTATGTAGGAGTGATACACGCTATAAATCATTTAAATACAATACAATTTAATCAATATAACAATTGTATATATGTGATAGGCCTAATTAGAATAAAATTATAGATACTTTTTGTATAGTAAAGAAGTAATTATGCCTAACCTCTCAATCAGCTCACTTCTTTTTCCTTTTTAAAGACGTCCATGACATTTAAGCTACCTTTTTTAATTGCGTACAATTATGGCTTCAACTGAATTATAAATCAGTGAAGCAACAATTTTTCCAGTAAATGATTTAATTGGGGAGTATACTGCATTCCCAGCCATTGTCGATCAAAACAGTACGAAACTTTTGAATTGCCGCTATTTCAACATGGCGACTGCGCTTGCGCTTGTCACATGATGAAAAGGCCTATAGGGTAAAGTTTAAGTATTATTATTATTATTTAACGAACTATCGGTATTATTATTGTTCTATTGTTTTAATTAGTGCATTAAATGTTTTTAATACATAAATCATTTCATTATTCTATCTTTTATAGCTTTCCCAATTAGCTAAATATTAAATTGGCATTGGGAAAATTTAAGGTAAATTATAATATTACAAAAGAAACTCTGACGATATATCTGAATAACAAATCAACCTGTGTTTATTATTTTTATTTTAAAAAATGTGCTACGGAATATTAAAATTAACAGATTGGAAATGTTTTTAAAAGTGCAGTAAAAGCAGCAAAATTGCGAGTAAAAATAAGCATTTTTAGTCCGTATGATATATACTATTTTTTCTCCAACCAAGTCCAAATTAATACATTTAGTTATTCAAAAATCTTTTTTTTTTAATCCTAGGATTAAAAGTAGCACTTTTAATCCTAGTTATTCAAAAATCGTTTTTTTTTAATCCTTTGATTAAAAGTAGCACTTTTAATCCTAGGATTAAAAGTGTTGCTAAGCAACAAGCACATTTTTGTACCGTATGAGAATCAATAGCTTTTGCACCTGAAAATAGTACAAAAATGCCAACATTTTCTGACGGTTGGAGAAAAAAACCATTTTAGCACTATACAGAGAAGGTCGACAATAATGTGTTCGCCTCGTATCGCCCCCAAGATATTAAACAAAAAAAGTTTTTTACAAAGGCTATGCAAAAGCATATATTGCTAAAATATTTTAAAATATATAGGGTGGCATAAAAAGGTTAGACCGTAATTTTTTTTAATCTAACAAACAAATATATTTCTCAATTATGCTAAAAATTCTGCGTTCAAGGTTAATCTAGTACTACCATTGGATTTCCTCATTTATTCTAATTAACTTTTACTTCAAACATTTTTTTTTCTACTATGCGCAGATTTTAAGTTACTTTCCTGTTTTTAGTTAAATGGACAAACCCGCCTAACACTTTTGGGCAATCCTTTGTTTTATTTTTTTTATAATTCTTTATAAGTTAATCGTTCTAAACTATGTTGCACAAAGTAGATCCAAAGACTAGTTCTTTACTTTTTGCACTGCAAATTATTAAACAGTTATGTTCACTTAAAAAAATCAGGGTAAGAGAAAAATTATATATTTTGATGCCTACGTCAAAGTTTTAAAACTTTTACCTCAAAAACATTAGTTCAAATCAAATGGGTGCTAAGGAACATGATATAGAAATTTGTAGAAAGCAGCTTTGCATTTGGGTTTTATTATTATTTTTTCCTTTAATTGGATAAGCTTTTCAAAATTACAAAAAATATTTTAAAATATATTGCTCGTTTTCAATGGCGATGGAATTTTTTTTTTTAAAATAGTGCGAAATAGAATGAAAATGGGTATAACCATTTTCTCTCGCACCGCGTGCTGATATATTGGTTGACCGCAGGCCCGCCCGTCTTATCAGGTCAATATCAGCATGCGGAGCGAGAGAGAGAAAGGTTATACCCGTTTTCTTTCTCATTTGCATGTTTGTTTACCCGGCCAAACAGCCTGACTCAGTGTTGCCAGGTCCCACAGAAATATTGCATGAGAAATATTTCGAGAAAGCATGAGATGGCGCGATAGTCGCTGTAACTTCAAGACTGACAACTTGGTAGATTTTGGTACTTATTAAATAAAGCTTTGAATCTATTGGAAAAGTAATTTAGAAAGAAATTACTAAATTTAGCACATTAATAAGATGAAATTATTAAAACAGTTAAAATAGTCTTTAAAAAAATGTATTCAAAGACTAAAAGGAACAAAAACATTAGTAATTAAAAACTATCTGATAAAGTAAAATCCTTGTTAATAAAGTGAAATAAATAAAAAAATGTTAATCAGAGTCTGAATCATATATATGTTGGTTTAGGTTTCTGATCGTATTGGTATTTGGTATGGGGAAATTTGAACATACATATTTATTTCTATTTACCAGACCTTTAGTATGGAGTATTGCTGTGACAGTAGAAGTTTTTAATCTATTTCTGTGCTTAGTTTTATTTATATTTACAGCAGAAAATAATCTTTCGACATTTGCACTTGAAACAGGCAAAGTAAGTAAATAAAAAACAAATTTTGTGAGGTTTTGAAAACGTGGTCCACTATTATCTGGAGATTTTATTGATGCGATATATTTCCAAAATTCACATTATTTGTCATGATAAGGGGTCATAAAATCTATTTCGAAGTTTCTTAGTGCCCACCATTCATCGTCAATTGTTTGTATATCAGCATCAAGTAAATTTGGAAATAATTTAGAAACATGACCAATAGATTTGATTTTTCGCGATTTAACGGTGTCTGGGTCCATAAATTCCATCTTTTCAAAAACCGAATCTTTAAGGGGAAATCTTGTGCAAATTTGCTGAACACTTTCAATATAAAAATTCAAACAATTTAGTTTAACTCTTTCTAGTCTATTTTTTTCCAAATTGCTTGAATTTATTTCTGCTGAGAAATAAATATCTTCCAGTTGTAAAAAATTTCTAGGATTTTTAAAGTCTATATTATCTATACTTGTAGAACTAATGATCTGGTCTTTTATATAAAAAATTGTTTTCAGAGCTTTTGATACTTCTTTATAAAGAATGTGAATTTTTGGGCTTTCACTTTGCATCAATTTATTTAAATCGTTAAAAATAGGTAACGTGTGAGATAAAAATCCCAGATATAATCGATTTTCTTCCTTATTCAGTTTTTCTAAAACTTTATCTGCTTGAGTAATATTATTAGCAACTTGATCAGTAAAATAAAGTTTTAGGGCATTATATTGGTTTAAAAGTCTTTTTACTACACTCTCCAATGAAAGCCAACGTGTTTGGCTTGGGTGAAGAATTTTAGCTGGAGTTACATTGACAAATTCCTGAAACTCAATTCTTCCACTCTTTTTGGACTATTTGCAAAATAGTTGTAAACCTAAAAATTTATTCAGAATTTCTTAAGATAAATTGATCTTATTACTAATTTTTAATACTATTTACCTCCCTTGTTAGTTGTTCAACTTCCTCTGGCAGTTTTTGGTATGCATAGGAAGCACAAAGGTGGAAGCTGTGGCAAATACACTTTACTGTGAATATGCTTGGTACATTTTCCTGTAATCTACTGACTAAGGAATTTCTAATTCCCACCATATTACTGGCGCCGTCAGAAGCAAACCCAATAAAGTCAAAAAGTGCAGATCCTGTGGTTTCTACTACCGGTACCAGGTCCAAAAAATTATCTTCTACTTTATTGTCAATAGACATTTTAACCACTAAACACAAATGTTTGATGCATGAAATATCAGTGAATTCGTCAGCTATTATACTAAATTTATTATTTTTCATGAGATCAATCAAATACGCCTTTTGAGAGGCCCCTGTCACTTTTTTGAGGACCCTAGTTATTTTGGTTCTTTCATTTTTTTTGCTTTTTCAGAATCTGTACACACAGCATTTAGGTAATCAATAAAATGTTCCATTAAATTCATTGGCAGATTATGTTCAGCCAAAAAACCTGCTGTACTTATAATACCTTCTTTCGCCTTTTCTTCGACACTTATTTTACTGGTACTTTCAGCAAACATGTCAGCTATATTTTGTTGCCTATTAGAGCCCGCGCAGACAGAGGACGGTCAGGCGTTCCGAGTTCCGCGTTGAGAGTTCTGCGTTCTTTGTTTGGAGTTCCGAGAGCACACATGCGGCGGTCAAATACCAGGGTTCCAGTTTTGTTGCAAATAGTGTGACTTCATGAAACATGTTTTCAAATAGTTCATCTTCCAAGGAAGAAGAAGCATTGCTTTTGTTGAGCCTAGAGTCCAAAAAAAATAAATAAAATAAAAAGGAAACGCTAAGTACACCCAATTAAGAGCAATCGAGAAGATCAAGAAAAAATTAATACTCTTTTTGTTGAATTACTTGAAGATGAAGAACGATTTTTTATTACTTAAATCATATAACAAACGTCTTTTCCGAACTAATTCAATAAATTTTTCTGTTTCCGACATGGCGGAGTTCACGCGTTCTTTGTCTTTCTGGGAATAGAACGCCCGGACGCAAAAGTTCTCGTTGACCGCCGCGGTCTGACTGCTGGTAGTGCGTGTTGTTACTTAAGGAAGTTCATATCACAAAGAACGCAGAACACGGAACTCGGAACGCCTGACCGCACTTGGTCTGCGCGAGCTCTTACTAGTTGCGTGAACTTTTTGAACTGATTTTTGATGTTTACTAGATTCTAAATGTTTAGAAAGTTGTACTTTTCCTGCGCCTATGTTAATGTCGCATTTACATATTTTACACCTACAACAAATCCTCGTTTTGAAAAGGAAATTTTGAACAAAAAATCTTTCAAAAATATTACGATATTATACAAAACTTCTTACCACGCATACATTGTTCCCTTCCTACTACATTCCACCCAATGTAATTTCGCCCAGTCTTTTCTAAATTGTTGGTTATATACCTTTTTCTTCTTAGCAGAACTAGGCCCCGGAAGGTTTTGATCAGATTCACTAATACTACTAGTGTCAGTATCACTTAGCACCATAATGTATAATTTATTTATCTGTTAACAGTATTAAATGATAAAACCAATTATATCCACTACGTACTTAGAAATCCAATATTAAGGTCGATTATCATCTTCGGGGATTTACAGATGAGGACGGGGAATCACCGCGCATTTGCACGTAACTCTCAATCAGACGGCGCGATGTTGCAATTTACGATTATTAAACACGATCGAATGATGTCACTGTTGTAAATTTTTGGCAACGCCTTTCTTGTAGCGTAAGCCGAATTTCTTTATACTTTGTTATGTACAGTTTATAGTGAATCTCCAAGTAATTTTTGAGAATAATTTATTTTTACCACCATAAACTAAAAAGCATGAGATTTTGCGACGAAATGATGAGAACAAGAGATATTTTTGAAAAACATGAGATCTCATGTTATTCATTGTTATTTGATCTATGTACCTCTCTTTGCAAATTTAAGGCTTTGGGTCAGGATAAATAAAAAGCAAATATTAATTTTTGTATAAAACTGGATATAATTTATGAATCAACTATGTGTACATTTTATAAACAATACACATAAATCTTACAGTCCGGCTTATAAACAAAATATACAAATTAAATAACATTTTACAATAATTCTTGTGCCTTTTTCATTGTACAGTGGTAATAAAATTTAAAAAAACTGAGCCACAAATTCTATTTACAAAATCGTCTAAATAATAAGTAAAAAAATAAAATAAAGCTATATTTAATAAAATTCTTCCTTGTTAAGTATTTCAACAAAATAAAGCTTTCAAAATATTGACAACTAAATAAAATTATCATTATTGAAATTTTAACAAGGCAGTTTTTCCGCCTTTGTCGGCATAATATATAAAAAGAGAAATTTAAACTAACATTAACAATGTCAACAAACAACAAAAAAAAGTACACTGAATAAAAAAATAAATAAAAAACACTGAGTAAATAGAAAAAGTTTATAAGTCATTTAAACATAGAAAAAAGTTCTTGTTCATTACTTTATTATTATTCCGAATGCGCCACAAAGGAGACCTTATTAGCAATACATTAGAAACAGTATTTAAACAAAATATTTACTTTTCTTAAATTTTTAAAAGGGGAGATATTTTTTGTCATTAGGTACAGTTATAAAAAATATGGTTCAAACATTTTCAAAAATGATACAAAAAAAATTAACCTAAAATCTGGACAAACATCAAAAAAGGCAATAACAAAGTCGAGGTTCTTTTTGTAATAATAAATATTGATTGTTATTTTTCAAAAATATAAATAAATATATTCCATGTAAGCAATTCTCCCTGTATAAAATTTTATATTATCTATTAGTTTGTACATACAAGGAAATATATGTTAGACATTATTTTTTTAAGAAATTAATATTTCTTTTGTAAAGTGATGTTGCACACTTTAATGGTTTAAAAATTGCATAAAATAAGTAAAACAAAAAAATATACACAAGTACATACATGACAAAATATGTAAATTCTTTTAATGGTCTATAGAAAGGCATAAACAAAAAAATCACTATTATAACATTTAAATAATTTATTACGAAACAATATTTTAGTATTAATTAGATTTTAGAAAAACAAGTATAAATACTTTATTATACATTTCATTTATATAGCGCGTCCCACGATAGGTGGCCGAATAGGGCAAACGGATCAAACGATTTTGAATTAAAAAATAGTATTTTATGATTATAGTCTGCATAGTCTAAAATGACAGTTTAGATTTGGTAAACTGCCATTTTAGATCATGCAGACTGTAACATCAATATACTGTGTTTAAGTTCAAAATTTTTTAGTCCATTTGTCCTGTTGGGTCACCCATCCTGGGACACTGTATATATACTCTGTTTCTAATATGTAGCTTATAAGCCCCTA
Organism: Listronotus oregonensis; assembly: GCA_019359885.1. NCBI lineage: Eukaryota > Metazoa > Arthropoda > Insecta > Coleoptera > Curculionidae > Listronotus > Listronotus oregonensis. Next base: position 50,401 of record JAHBCN010002951.1, read on the forward strand.
TCTGTGGTGCATCTTTAGTGTTGTTTAACATTAACAACAAATGGCTTGTGTCTAATACTCTTTATTTTAAATATAAAATATACAAACGATTACATGCAACACCACATAGCTTTAATAAAAACAATAAAAAAATAAAATACTCTATACTCTAAAATATTGTTAATAAAGAATCTCACAATTTAGAAGTGTCTAATTTCATCTAATAAGTCACTAATTGCACTAAATATAGACGGACAAAAAAGAGTGAACTATTGGCCTATTAGATGAAACTTAAACATTCTTTTATTCACACTTGCCTTAGGCATGCTTGGACACCCAATATTTGCTGTTAAAAAAATTAAGTAAAAACTAAAAAAAAATTAAACAGGTCTAGTGCGAAAATATAAAAACGAGTAGGATCTTAAACACATTCGCATCATAAAATCGCCCTTGCAAAATATGACAATTTATAATCTAAGAATCAAGTAATCTTTAAAAAAAAAATAGCGGAAATACTGCGTGCTGGATTTAGTGCTCGACCTACTTACAGCGCGTATCCTACGCGATCCTATATCAATAAAAACGTACGCTATACGCGTGTAGCACGTTCTACCGTATCAGCGCTGACCGTCGGTCAAGCACTAAATCCAACCTTAGGATCAAGTCTATGAAGAAGGGTAGTTATTATATTGATATGCAGATTTAAAAAGACAGACAGAGGGTTACAATCTAGCGACAAAGGAGCAAGTAAGAAAAGGAATGCATGTGAAACGTAGGTTATGTTTTATGGGGTGTTGCTAATACCAATTTTTTAAATCAGAAGCAATGGAAAATCTAAGAGCCTTAGATACTTCAGAACTCGGCGATAAACAAGAGGAGGAATCTTACTTATCATTATTAAGATAAACAACCCTTTTAGGATGTAGTCAAAATGCAAAATCTTCTGGGGAAGCCAAGTAACATTACAGGGTTCTAGATTAAATCTAGTTTGGAGTACAATAAAACTACAGTGTTCTTATGGTAGACATTTTTACTAGCTTGAATCCAGTGGCAGCTATTAGCTATTGATTTAATATGTATATTTTTTTGGAATATTATTTAATGATAATTTCTTTGTTCGGAATTTACTGCTCATAAAGGAAGAAATAAGAAAATAAAATTGTTACAACTGTCATTTGACATAGCAACTACAGAATTTCCACTGGTCTAAAACAAATTCAAATAATTCTGGAACCAATTCTGCTTATCTTATTCATTCTGATCCCATACAATTTGTTCACTTTATTGGCAAACTACTTATTTGAAATCAAAATTTTCTAGAAATTACTTTCTTGTAGGTATTTTTATCAATACAAGACGCTTTTATTGGCTTAGTTCAGGGGGTAGGTACTGAATGCAGTAATTTACTTAAAAAAGCTAGATATTTTATTCAATTTGCTACTTAGGTACAGTTAAAAAAGTTTTAAAAAAAGTACATAACACTTAGTTATGCAATACTTGCATTTTACATTATTTTCCTCTTCGCTATTTTTGCTTGTTTTAAATTCATTTAGGATTCTTTCGAAAATGTTTTTTAAGAAAAACTTGGGGCAACTTTTCTGCACTGGATAAATTCGTATTTATGTAAAAGTTATTTTAAATTATTTAAAAGAAAATTTCCAAACAATACGATATTAAAACAATGTAAAAAGGTTAAAGTAGACTCTTAAAAAGTATGATCATTACATGTCAGAATTGGGGCCAAGATTACTAAAAATATTAAATATTTTTATATATTATAAGTTTAAGAAATTTTTTTTCTTAAACTTAGAGAGCATACAATTATTTAAATACGGCATCAGTATTGAATGCAGTAGCAAATAGAAGAAAGTACAATATGGTGCAATTCTCTTAGCAAAAAGTTCATTAAGCTTTTGTTTTAAAATATTACTTTTCTTACTTGTTTAAATGATCTTTTTATTTCTATTAAAAAAACGATGTAAATAATGTACTCAGTTCCAAATCGTAATAATCATCAAATGATACTTATATCATTTATTCTGTAACTCCGATGATGGCATTCGAATGTTGATATTCACAACATCAGTGTAACTTAGATAATAAAACCGCTATTTAAAACTAAAATATCATCTAATGAAATTTCAACATTTATTAAGAGGTAATCATTTTAAAATACCTTTTCATATAACACAGAGTGTCCATTGTTACTTGGATAGCTACCAGTATTTTAATAACCCTTGCAATTCATAAATATCAGTATGAAAAAAATGCATAATTATAAATTGGGTTAGGCGACGTTTTTTATTTCGGAATAGTTATTTAAGAAATTATTACATAAAAACCAAATCAAAATTAAAAGTTTGACACCCTGTATCTTGGTCAACCTTGGGATAACGCAAGTTTATGTTAATTGCATTTTTTCGACCTTAGGAATCTGCTGTTGCTCTGTGTCCCATTACTTCTGGGACATATACAATATATATATATATATATATATATATATATATATATATATATATATATATATATATATATATATATATATATATATATATATAAATTAAGTTCCCAGTGACTTACAGACATTCTTCTAAAAATTATACATCTCTAGAAAAGTTTTATCACACAAATCTTTTAAAACTATTTTTGACTATACAGATTACTTCAGATATGAAGAGCTAAAATATTTGTCTTTTTTCTAAAATACCCTGTATTGTACCTAAAAACGGTTGAGATAAAATATTAAGATTGAAATTGTTTTACTTTACTTGTAACTGCATTTTGACAGGTGTCCCAGTAATTTGTAGACACTAGGGATAAAAGAGCAAACAAAGTGGGAAGTTAGGGGTTATCCAGAAAGACTGTAGAATGTTGAATGATAGTTCTTGTTACTCTATTAGAAGCTGTAAGGGAAGGAATTATAGTGGCTTATTTTTTAGAGCAAAAGCCGTGAAAATACCTATAAAAAGAGACTAATCCTTTACCAGCTTTTTGGGAGTATTGCTCGAAAATAATTTTAAAATATTCATCCTATAAAACCAAATAACTTTTCTAGAAATTTTTAACTTTAAAACATTGTAAATACCATTAGTGGAGTCAATGTAGATTTTCTTTGAAAAAATTCCCACAAGAGAGAACTTTTCAAAATTACACTAAGAAGTGAAGTGAAAACATTATTATAAACAACATATTGAAAAGTTGTAGTCCAAAAGTGGGTGCCTAATTTTTTTATTAAAACAAATTAACTGTAAAATTAGTTGTTTCTTAAAATATCTATAAAAATATAAATTTTAGATAAAATTTTACACAAATATATAACGATTTTTTTAAAATTAAATCTATAGTTTGTATAATAATTTGTTTATAACGCTCGAGTTGTTGCTCTCAGAGCCAATGGCGGACTGTGCGGCAGCGCTTGGCCGCCCGCGCCGTATACCAAATTCGATGTAACTTTTTAATGTATTGATAAAATTAAACTTATCAAACGGAAAATGAAAAAAGAATATTCATAATTATATTACTAGGTAAAAAAATTATATGTATTAGGTACATTAGGCTCAGAAAGTGGGACTGAAAAAATATTTAATATTTAATTGATATAAAAATATCAAACTTTCACAAATTACTTTTCAAACATCATACTAATCGATGTTTCATTCAAAAAAAATCTCAAAAAAATTTATTCAAATAATACGTCTCAAAAATGAATTTTTGAAAAATTCACAGTTTTTCAGGTTACTATCATTTTTATGAGGATATAACTGAAGTCTGGAATGGTATATTAAAATTTTGCAGGTGCCTTTTTTTAAACTTAAGGTATAATCTTTAAAATGGACTAACTAATGTAGCTTTAAAAATAAAATAAATAGTTTTTTTTTAAGAAAATTAAGAAAAATCAAAAAATTGACAATAATTTTAAATCTGTTTATTTAAAAACAACTTATTGTTTAAACAATAAATAAAACAATTAGTGGCAAAATCTGTAAGTAGAACTTTTAATTTTAGTATATCTATAAGCCGAAAAAAAAGTTTTATAACAATGAAAGCTTCTATTTTTTTCAGAAACAATGCTTGTTTTCGATCTACATTGATTCCACTACTTGCTTTATTACGTCTTAAATTTGCAGGTAAAAAACACGATTGTTTCTGTCATAGTCGAATATTCGTTTTAGATCCCAGAATTTGAAAAAATACTAATAGATATCCAAATAGGTATTCTGTATATAGCATAAAAACTACGCGCAACTATAAATCTTAACCAACTTGTGTTTTTTCTTTTACTAACATAATATTTAATGCAAAAAAGAGTCAAGTTTACAAATAACAAAAGATTGAGAATGACAGTGACCCATTTTAAAACGTAAAATATTTACAATTACTTGTTAATTTTAAACATAATACGGACGATTTATTCTGGGTGTAATTATAATTTATTAAAAAAAAATAATAATAATAATTTAGGAAATATATTAAATTTTTATAAACTGGAACAACTCGACAATTTTTCTAGAAGAGAATTCTTATTGAATAAACTCATTGGTGGAAAAAACTCAAAGTTCAATTTACAAAGTAAATTTTCAGTTTTTTATGTCAAAGGATGCTGTAAGAATCTTTATTGAATATCCGATATGAAGTAGAATATCAGAATTAACCAAATATTCTATAGGTAAGAATACTAACTTAAGTACTGGAGTGCCACGTGGTTTAAAAAATAGTAAAATTTTTAAATGTTTTCTTTGTGTCTGGTTTTTTAGAAACATTTAAAACACAAGTTAAAACTTATAAAGAAGTTGTTCCAAATTATTAATACACTACTTAAAGGTTGTACTGATGAATGTTTCTCTTTTCTGAGGTGCTAAGTTTTTAGGGAAAATTAAAAAAGAAAAAAAATACACTAATTGATAAAAAAACTATACTTGCATGAAGTTTTCATTTTTTAATTAACTTATCTAATGGCTCTCCCAACATAACATCAATAATATAAAATAATTGCACCCCAAGCCATTTGTTCTGTACAATATTCAATGTATTTTTTTATTTAACGATTTCTATCTAATAAAAACTGTCAACACGAGTTAATCATTTAAAATGAAATATATAAATTAGTACTATTTTATAAATTATTCACAATTACCATAACTTACAATATGTACAAAAATATGATTACATGTCTTATGGGTCGTGGCCTTATAATTGACTTTATACAGAGTAATAACTTAATTTTTTTACCTGGTTTGAATTCTACATGCTAAAATATTTTAACAATGTAGGATCAGAGCTCGGAACTGCTTTTAACATCTGTACAATACCATTTCTATTTATAAATAAAACTTTCAAAAATATCACACAACACATTTAAACATTAAGCTTCACTTGACATTTGACATTTTATATTTGGTTTAATATATTATGTCTACATTTTGTGGGCCTTGCCATATAGTTTAAATAATATAGACTTTTAATTTGTTTACCTTAAACCTTTCTCTCTAGAAATATGTTTTAGTAAATCAAATTATACGGATCAGAGCAGTTAATCCGTCAAGTTTTCAGTCCCTGTAAATTATCAATAAAATTTAGCATGTCACCTTATAAGGCATTAATAGTGGAAACAAACTAAACTCTTATTTAAATCGTTTGGGACCCAATTGTAAAAGAAAGGACCTTCTAGCATCATAACATTAAAGTTCTTAAAAATTGAAAATCTTATCAAGTGTTAAAATTTTTCACTAGCTAAATGTAAAAAACCTTAAAAAGGTTTTTTTTAATCATTCTACACACGAAATTTAAATGAAAGACGTAAATAAACATTTCAGCTAAGCATTTTAAACATTTCCTATCCATAAATCTTTCCACACATATATGGTTAACTTTCACAATATCACTCTTACCATATAATCTCAAAATCTGGTCCCGAGCCCTGCAACAATGTGATGTTAAGGCTGATGCCCACTTCTTATAAATACGCCTCACCTGGTGGGTAACCATAAGATTAGCCCATTCTGTTTTAAATATAATTTAATTATTAACCTAGCTATATTACAGGATTTACATACACAGTTATCACCTAACCTCACAGTCTTTATTGAGTGGAAGAGGGGGTGGATCCTGCTGAAGAGCTTCTGGAAGACCAGCCAAGGGATCAGGTTCAGCGGGAGGTTGGGGTGAATCGGGAGGTGGCTGTCCCGGTTGCGTCGCCTGATCCTCCTCCGTCCTCGCGGATCCGGGTTCGGATGATGTCGAAGGTTTCATAACGTAACCGGAACCTTCAATGCATCGCGAAATCTTTAACTTAATAGGAGAAAGTTTTGGCAAAGGTTTGTCCTCCACTTTCTCACTGAGATTTGGCTCGTTTGAGTCCCTAGTCCGCACGTCTTCATTACCACAAGTCCGCACCTCACTATCACTTTTTTTGGGTTTGCCAAAACGAATTATAAGTTTAGTAGATGTGGTCTTGTCAGAGATGATCTGCACTTCCGCGTCAGACTTTTTCCGATCTTTCTTTCTATGTTTTTCATTTTTATCTCGTTTTTTCTTTTTTACTTTTAAATCTGCCATCATTAATTTGCGGAATTTCATACTATCACGCTTAAGATCTTCAACTGAAGGCTTGGGCAGTGTGGCCAAACGTTTCTTGGGCGGTCTCAAATTCTTTTCTTCTATTTTTTCAGCCGCGACTACACTATTAGTGTTTCCTATTTTAATTTTAAGTTTGGGTGCGGTAGGCGTAGGTCTAGGCGGTCTACCTCTTCTTTTATAAGCAGAATCAAATGAATTTGAGGCATTGCTACCCACAGAACTTCGTCTCCGCTCACTGAAGTCATCATCCAAAGGCAAATCAAGCTGTTTAAGCTCTCTAGATAAACCGCCTACCCGCGACTTCTTGTGATGTTTAATTTCGGGAAGGTCGTCAGCACTGGTGCGATAATCTCTATAATCTTCTTTTGTGGGAATACTTGTCATAGAAGCTACCGCTTTGGGAATAGTAATAATAGTACGATTCATTGGCAGAGCGGCTGGTGCAGCAGTAACACTAGAACTGTTAGAAGGATCGTCCATGTTCATATCTTGCGTCCAGTATTGTCTTAGAAGTTCTTTCTTTCTCATTCTTCTTAGACTGGATGTTCCACCAGAGGACATTCCTATGGACATGCTGCTGATGGCATTATTGGTGACAGAATTAGCCGTTATATTTGACACCTGATCAACAGCGGGAGGTGGTAATGGTGCAACGGTAGAAGTGTAATTTGCTATTGGTCCCTTTATTTTAACTTTAAGTTGATTGCGAGAATCTGATAAAGACACCTTGATATTACTACTATTATTACTAGCTACTTCTGGCTGAGGTGGTTCAGCAGGTTTTTTAGTTAAAGCTGAATGTAACTCTTTCTCAAAATCCTCGTCAATATCATCATGTACTTGTGCTCCTGCCGTTCCTGATGCAAAGGCGCTTAATAGATTTTGTTCATTGTATGTTGGTTGATCAAAACTAGTAATTGTACTATTGTACGTTCTCATATCAACCGGACCTGGTAAAGGTGGTGTAACATCTGGAAATGAAATTGACGGTTCATTATCACTAACATCAGTTTTGGACCTGCTATCTTCAATAGGACTGGGGGGTTTAAGATCCCGAAGATCTGCATTAAATCTATTTTTGGGACTAGCAAATTTCGGTGATCGAGGAGAAGAAAAGGAGTCGTATCTTTTCTCGTGGATGTCAATTGATTTTCTTCTTTCCCTCATGGATTTCAGATCAGTCATATTGTCAGATATATCATCGTCAAAATCGAGATCGTATACGGTACCTACTAACTTATTGTGTATTGTGTTTGTACCTATAAAATCAAAATCGTTATGATGTCCACCACGCCCTCGACCTCTACCTCGACCGCGACCTCTATTCGAAATTTGTGTTTTCGACGCACCCATCTTACCCGAACCCCTTTTGTGGTCACCCCTTCCTCGTCCTGGTCCACTTTGTCTTTGAGAAGATTCTTGTCTAGGGCTTTTTCCTGGACTTTTTGCTGGGGATTTATTCATCAGCTGTGAGGTGACCCGCGCTGATGTCCTGGTTGGTTTACTTGGTGATTTTTTACCTATGGAAAAAATAATTCATTAAAATTGTATAAACTTTTAAAAGAAAAAACTACATTTAAAATTCAATAAACTAATAAATTACCTATAACATTTTTGCTTGATGTACTAGGAGATGGTAAAGTGTTATTAATTTGCGTGGCATCATTACTTATATTGAGTATTGGAGAAGGCATCACTTCATTTACAGATGGCTGACTACAGGGTGGCAAAGCTGGAACTTCTGAGGATGATGCTGGCTGCGGTATCTCCATTGGTTGATCATCTGATTGGTGCGTAGATGTAGGAATGTCTACCATGGCAGCTGTAATTTCCATGTTATGTTGCGAAGATGTAAAAGCGGCGGTGCAAGTCGATGAGTAGGAAATGGTTTCTTCCATTGATTTAGTTAATGGTGGCATAGAATGTGTAGTAGGAAAGGGAGCTCCAAAAGCTGGCGGAAACATACCTGTTGAACCTGTAGGAGGAAATGGAAGTTGAGTGTTAAGGTTAGGTGGAGGAAATAGACTCACAGGTATAAACTGGGAAGCTGGATCGGGAAAAGTTCCAAAATTATCTATGGGATTTGAAGGAAAAGGTTGCACTTGTGACGAAATGTATGGCGCCATATCCAGTGATGTATGATTGATCATTCCCACATCTGGAGGCATCTTCGTGTCATCTTCGTCCCTTTTTGAACTAGAACTAGAGCTAGAACTTGAACTGGATGAAGATCTTCTACTAGGCATGACGGCACTATCGGCCCATTTGGCTTGTGGATGTATGTCTGGATAAGGAGAAGGACTGGGCATACAATCTAGTGATAGCGGTGTTTGTGAGATTCTTGGATCATGCAACGGTGTAAGAGATTGATCTTTTAATGGATGCTCTCTCTGTGGTGGCAACGAATTTAGTAATGGCTGTTCCTGAGGTTGCTGTTGTCTGGGATATTGAGGCATAAATTGGGAGTTATTTAGGTAATTACTGTTGTCTGATAATTTCATATTCGGGTAATTTTCGCTAGGAGGTACCCAACGCTCATCGCCTTGTATGGGTGCAGTATGAATTAGATCTTGAGGCTGTTGTAAAGAAATATTTTTAGTTGAATCTACTGCACCACCAGATTCACAGTTTGTAAAAGCGTACTGGTCTTGTTGATCATTGGGTTGTGAGGTTGTAGTATTAAAATCTTTAGTGAATTGTTGAGTAAAATTATTTATATTATTAGTGGATACTGCCATCTCCTCTTCTTTATCTGTTACAGATATAAGATTTTCAGAAGGAACTGTATTATCCGGTACAACTTGCTCCATATTTTCTCCTTTATCACTTTCGACATCGTTGCTAGTCGTTCCATCATCGGTATCACCACTTGTAGATTTTTTAGTTAGACCCATACGAAGCTTTTCTACTAAATTGAGAGTTTCTCTTGCACTATCTTCTTTCGTATCTTCTTTAATCGACGAGTTATTAAAAGAAAATGGGACTGGGCCTTTCATCGTTTCTTCTTTTGACAACCCAAAATTATCGTCAAGGTTAACCAAATCTAATATATCTGTTTCCTTTTCATAAGATTGAGGAGAAAAAATGGATTTGCCTTGCAACACCTCCAAAGCTTTTGTTGCATTTCTGGTTTCATTGTCGTATTCATTAAGCGAAGACTTATTAATATCAAGAGTTATATTATAGGCATCATTGACAGGTTGGGACGCCGAACTATGATAATATTCGTTTTCTTTTTCTTTGTGCGATTGCAAATGATCATCAACAATTTTATCAGCCACAGATATTTCATCACTAATTTTTAGAGATTTAACTGGTGACCTTATGGATTCAGTTCTATTTTCCTTGGTCTCGCTACTAGATAACCTATCATCGATGGTCCTAACTTTGGCGGGCGATCTTTTGTTAAATGAAATTTTCTCTGAGTCATGTTTTCTTTCAATCTGCTCCTTAAGTTCTTTGTTTTGAGATTTGATCAACGACTCTGCCTTTGCTACTTCTGTGTTTTTCACAGATTTCTCAGATAATTTTTCTCTGGATTCTTCAGTTATTTTAGACTTCGCTTTTGGCTTAAAGTCTGAATCTACAAGATTAAGCTGTTTTTCAATGGTTCTTAATGGGTGATCTAATGCATTAGCAGTGCTTTCTTTTCCAGCCACCCTAGAATTACGATCAGAGCTTTTATCACGCTTTTCTGTTTTCTTAATGGAAGTTTCAAAGAGCCTGTCAAGTGTAGATTTTGATTTACCAAGGCCGTCTTTTTCTTTATCTGCTTTTCTTTCACGAATTTCACGTTCTAGGTCGATTTCTTTCTGGATCTGTTCAGTCGTGTGATCTTTTAGCTTCTTGTCCGCTTGGCCGATCGAAGAGAGTAGTTTGGCAGAGGGCTCGGAGGCCTCTTTATCACGTCTATCAACGGTATTTGAAGAAGCAATGTCTGATTTTTCCTTCCGGTTTCCCTTGGGCTGTTCTCCTTCCATACTGATACGTTGGTCATCAGACATATCTCTTGACCTAACATTAACATCTCCGACCCGATCACCGGAGGATTGTGATGCGCGGGGAGAACGGCCTCGTGGTGCTCGACCTCGACCTCGTCGTGGCGGTTCCTCTCTTTTAGGAGGCGACGGTGACAATTTCTTATCGGAACTTGGTTTGCGGCCCTTTCTAACTGGCGCGCTGGGATCAGAAGCTGGTGACTCGTTGACCTTCGACTGCGACGTTGGGGAGGATTTTCTAGCTGATGTAGATAACTTTCTAACTGGTGTTGGCGATGATTTTCTTGGTGGGGTTGGTGGTGATTTTCTTGGTGGAGTTGGTGATGATTTTCTGGGTGGTGTTGGTGATTTCCTAGCTGGCGTGGACGAAGATTTTCTGGCTGGCGTGGTGGATGACTTTCGAGTTGATAATGGAGAGGAGTTTCTAGCTGGTGCAGGAGAGGGTTTGCGTGGGGTTGAAGAGGCGCTGGAATCGCTCGAGTCGGAAGCAGAGGAGGACGCCGCGGAACGGGCTGCCTTGTCAAGAAAGGGCCAGTCCTTGGCATGACTACTTCGCTTAGCCGCTTCTCGAGGCGATGACGCCGATAAGTGGCTCTCCGATCGCGGTTGTGAGTTTGTTGGTTTTTCCTTCTCAGGCTCATCTTCACTGTCTGAGCTTGATGTACTCCCAGATTCTGAAGAACTGCTGGAAGAGGAAGAACTACTTGAAGACTGTGCCGACTGTACCGATGATTTACGCTTGGTTTCTTGAATCTTAGCAGGTGCTTTTGTAACATCAGGATCCTTCTTTGAAATATCCGATTTAACTTTTGAATCAGCTTCTTTTTCTTTTTTGTTTTTGGAAACTACCTCTACTAAATCCTTTTTAGCTGGTTCACCAGGTTGAGTTGTATCCACCGCAGGTACAGGTTTGCCCAATCCACTTTTGATGTGTTCTGCAGCTTTCTTGGCAGCTTGTCGCTGCGGTACAAATGTGAATAAATCTTGAATTTCAGCTTCTTTACTGGTTTGTTCTGTCGTACTTTTACTTTCCCTTTTCTTATCTTTTTCTTTAAGCTCTAGCTCTTTAGGTGGATCTTTTTCTTTTGATGTCTCCTTTTCTTTCTGTGGCTCTTTTTCTTTAACTGGTTCCTTGGTAGGCTTAAGTTTTTGTTTAGATTTCACGTCCTTAACTTTTTCTTCTGGTTTACAGGGTTGCTCTTCCGGCTGACTGGGCGGTGGGTGTTGCTCCTTAATACGGTTTGATTGTTTTAAATTTTCAGTTGCTTTCTTTGCCGCCTGTCTTTGTGGTACAATAAGATCAGATGGAACATAATCTTTTTTCTTGGTAACCCTATCATCAATTTTAGGTTTCTTTTTAGTTTCGGGACTACTTTTGGTTGGGCTTTTAGAGCTGCTCGGTTTATTAGAAAACTCTTTTACAGCTGCTTTAGTTCGCAGTTTACTCTGGGAGTCATTAGTTGCATTTGACGACTTATCATCATTCTTCATAGACACATCCGAACTTTCGCTGTCCGAGTATATTGAGGACATAGTTTTCTTTTGATTGTCCGATTTTCGTGACGATTTTATTGGCAAAAGATCGTCGCTTTCGCTGCCTGTGTCACCAAGCATGCTTGCTACTTGACCCAATCGTGATCGAGAAGGAAGTTCCTTCTTTTGTGGTTTAATCTCATCCTCACTACTACTGTCAACTTTACTCCGCGATATAGCACGTTTTCTTGGTTTGTTGGTTGGTTTTCGCGGTGTCAAAGTCCTCTTCTTACTGTTTTGTTTTTCGTCCTCAGAAGTTGAGTGAAGTCGATTTTCTTTGTTGTCTTTAGGCTTTTCATCACAACTACTAGCACTAGAATGGCTACTGCCATATATACTACCACTTCTGCGTTTGGAAGACCCATTAAACACTTTTTTATAAGGATTATTTTTGACATCTCGAAAAAGACCATTGACATCTGATTTAAATTCATCCCCTGAGTGTGAAGGCGATTTAACTCCCGCTATTCTGGCTAAGATAACATCGAAATCGGAAGTATGATCTTCAGCTTCATTATGGGAGTATAAACGATCATATATGGAAGGTCCATGATTAGCTTCTATAACAGCTTGAATAACAGTCGTAGGTAAGGTGTTTGAAGAGTCCAATACAGCTGCCTGCTTATGGAAAGTCTGTTCGCGCATGCGAAAGAAACTTCGACTTAATTTTTCTCTTCTACTCACCATATAACACAAATTTCGCACCCTTTCTAAATCCTGTCTCAATTGTACAAACATTTTCATCTTTTCAAGATCCGCTTGTTCACGCTTATGCGACAGGACATCAACGTCATCCGATTTTGGTGGTAGTAAAGGTTTATTGTGGCCGGCTTTTCTTTTAAGTTTCCAGTAGTTATAGATGTATTGCAATCCATCACTGTCCACTTCTATGTGCATATCATTAATGTCTTTTACGGTAACATGTTTAAAAAACTCCGACTCGATTTCCTGTAATCGTGCCGCCCTAGCTTGATTTTTCTCTTCATTTGTCATGTCTTTCCGCTTTTTTCGTTTACAATCGTCATCTTCAGATCCAGAACATACACTTTTTTCACTCTTTTTACTAGACTTACTATGCTTTTCGCAATACGATCTTAACTTTACTCCATCATCTGCATTTTCATCTTCTATAATAGCACGCATCTCAAGTCCGTGTTTAAAAGCACAAGTCACATGGTAGGCGGTTTTACAGGTCTTTACAGAACATTGAATACACGCTCCCACGCGTTCGCGACAGAGGACACAAATAAGAGCCCATCGACTGGATGGTATACTTGAGATCTTAGTTATGGGTTCCATTTTTTCTACACAACCTATACTAACTTCAGGAATCCAAAGGGCGCAAGAAACATGCGCCCATTTATGACCAGTACGCGTGGACTTCATTGCACCCCCTTTATTGGGACATAATACACAATCTGGTCGTTTACCGATGTTACAAGTACAGCAAAGCCATTGACCTTCGGGTATTTTTGTAATTCCATAGCATGCCTGATGGACACAAATATTACAACTATCACAAAATACCATCTCGTTGCCGTCTTCCGAGTCTGGAGATCTACATACGTCGCATATGACATTTTCATCATATTCTATACCCAGCCCCTCTTCGTTTCTTAAAATGGATTGTATTTTATCCCAACAGCAAAGTTCTAGTCTCTCGATTACCCTTTCAAGCTGATCTTCGTATACATGACTTAGACCACACGCCGTTCGTTCGGCATTCAGAATTTTAAGCCAAGCAACGTCACATTCATCGAGGTCATAAGAACAGGCGGCTTCCGCTTGCGCAGGCGCGTTCGAAAAGGCATGTTCGTCCACGTTAAAATTATCATCCTTTGTTATTCTAATGTATTTGTTTTTTGGCCTATAAAAGAAACATACATTTTACTATTTGTTTTTACAAAGCTTATTTTTGAAAATGTATTAGCACACTAACAAACACTTTAAATATTAAACAAAACAATTTGATTGCATTTTATGGTCTTATTATGAGCTTTCTAAATGCACAGCTAAAAAAGGAAATCTTGTAATTTAACCTTTGTTAAATTTTTATAAAAAAATTAATAAAATACTCACTGTAATTTAACTATGTTAAAAATAAATGCTTACAAAATAGCACAGACAAATTTCTGGTATAATATTCCTGGCATTCTCGAATATAGTAAGCAGTCATGTTTTAGAACTTAAACTATATTAAGGTAATCCAAATAGAAACTTTTATGGGTTTAAACTGACAAATACAACGAGTTCCCTAAGTATTAATACTATATCGCAAGGGTGGTCAACCGGTCGATCGCAGCTATTAAGCCAGTCGATCGTGGCAATATAGGTTTAATATACCTAATAATAATATTTAAGAAAAAAATGATAAAATCGTGGAAATAATTAGTTATCCGTTTAATAATTCCAATAATCATAGTGGCGTTTATAAAATGGCTTAAAAGTGTGTAGATACATTTCAAATGGACCACGATATTTTAAAACAAACTTATTACTCTGCGTTGAAACATATTTCTAAAAGCAAGTTCATCCTTCCGAGAAACTTTGAAATGTGTTGAACAACTGCATTTGTGTTTTGGTTCAACATAGTTATGTAAAAAGCATTTTTCTACTTAAAACAAACAAAAAGTTCTTGCTTGACAGACTCTTATACTTTAGATTCTTTAGGCTGAATTATGTTCTCGGCCGACGGTCAGCGCGACATCGCATCGGTCGAATGTAGCTATATCACATTGCAGAGCTGATAGGCTGCTGGCAATTTCCAACTACAAACCTGACTTTGCTAATCTAGCAGAAGATGCTCAGACGTAATGTTCATACCTAATAAATAAGTAATTACTAAGAACAAGTTTCATTATTATTTTTTTTTCCTTTTATTAACATAATTTACTACATAATTGCATACCGTTTCATCAGTAAACAGTAGATCTTGGATCTAATCAAGTTGGTCACCCCTGCTATACAGTGTAACACATAAAAAGAACTTAAACTAGACTAAATTATAACTTTTTAAACTAACAAACAAAAAACAAGTTTGCTAAGACAGGAACCGACTTTTTTAATAAAGTTAAAAAAAACTAATGTTATGAAGAAAATTTAGTTATGTAACTAGAAGTTCTAACCTCTGTGGCAACTAGATCTGTTTTTTAATTCTTAAACCATTTAATTGACTATGGCTGCAAGTTTGATTGCCTTATTATCTGTTTCAATAAAAAAAAGCAGATACCATAAATAGTATTTCTAACCTAGAAAATTTCATGATTCTTATATTTTTAAATGAAATAAAAAAACACATACAGAAATACCAATTCTGATGATCTTAAAAAATAAAATAAATTAGTTCTGCCTGTTTTACCCAATACTACAGATAAGTAGAGTGTAGCAAGATGATGGCAGAAAAATAAAAACCACTATTATATTTTATTGCAATGTTTCCCGGTTACATTGCAACTTGATCAAATGCCTATCATTGATCTGTGATCTAGAGCTAATATTTTTTTATAGTTACTTAGTAGCATTAGACTAAACCATTTAACCAAACGTGACAAATAACACAGTTTCTCGAAATTTATAACAGTCTTTACCACAATGAAACACCGCTTCTAATTAGATTAGTGAATGTTTGTTTTCTTTGGGATACTCGCCTTACTGCTTTTTGGAATATGGGACCTCTTCGGTCCAGGTCTTGGGGAATAACGAACTGAGCCGGCTTAGCCCTATTGACCCCTATAAATTTAATATTCGTACTATCTTTAAAACACAAAACACTATTAGATCTCAAGTTACAAAAACAAAGCCATACAATATATATGAAAACACAAAAAAAATTATTTATAAGATCCCTTGTGAATGTAATTAATTTTATATAGGTGAAAATTCTAGACCATTAGCCAAACGCATAAAAGAACATAGAACATACACAGAATTCCACAAATCAAAAATCTGTCAACACGCACTTGATAATAATCACATAATAAACTGGAATGCTTCTAGCATTTTAGCAAAGAAAACTTGTTTAAAAAAAACGTAGAATAAAGGAAAGTACATTATTTATTTTATTGTAGCATATTTGTTAATTTAAATAATACATGGTTACCTATGCTTAATGCTGAAGTAAATTCCTTTTTTGTCTTTGTGAATACTATAAATATACCAGTTAAATAACCTAATGTCATTTATGACAAAACGTCATAAAAAGTAAAAAGCTATCAGATTCCTAAGTATTTAAGAGTCCATTCGCGCCGCGAAAATTGGATCCAATTTGGGGTTCGGGGCATAATGTTTTTCTCAAAAACGGTATAAGTTATCGATAATTTTCAAAAACTATATGAAAGCCAACACTTAAATCTAGGCTTCTGCTGTAATAGTTTTTTAAATTTGGATTTAGTTTTTAATATTTCCTTGAGTGAAAGTCACCCTAAAATCGGTTATGTTTAGATACTATTTTCTCTTAACTCGACTCATATTTCAAAAATCCGTTACAGCAGAGGCATAGATTGTTTCCTTACCTTTAAAATGGTGTATAATTTATGTCATTTAAGTAAAAAATAGTTACGAAAAAACGTTATCTCCTGTTGGCTAGCAATCGGAAACAACATCGCATCGATACACCGAATTTGGAAGAACCTAAATAAAATATTATATTTTTAATGCGGCTATATGAAAATTGTGATAGTGGGAGTTTGTTAGTCTTCGCCCACCGTCTCCGCGTCCTTTCTTCCGACCCCTAAGGTGTAGCGTAAATGCACGCAAAAATTTCCTAAAATTTACTTTAATTTTTTTATTTTAATTGCATCTTGTAATCGGTGGCCGACCTACCACCGGAACGTAGATTAATATTTTTGATTTTTGGGTTTTTCGGGGTTTTTCTTCTTTTTTGTTGCAGGCGACCTGCAAGTTCATAAGGGTCAATAGGGCTAAGCAGGCTCAGTTCGTTATACCCCGGGACCTGGACCGAATAGGTCCCATTTTCCAAAAAGTAGTAAGGCGAGTATCCCAAAGAAAACATACTAAAACATGAATCCGCCACAAAACTATAGAACATATTTACAATTTTAGATAAGTGACTTGGTATGTTGTGGTCCGTTTTGAATGAAATTGATTAGCCAGACGTTAATAGGAAATTGTTAAGAAACAGCAGTTAAGTGCAAAAATTGGAGGGAAATGGGTCAAACCTTTAAAAATCCGACTCGGACAGCACCTAGTAATTAAACTTATTGGGATGTTTCCAAAAATATTAACAAAACATGGTAATCCAACCACGAACAATGGGATAAAAATTTAAGAATGGCTTTTATTTGCTACTACAGTGTTCCGTCATTAAATAAAAAATACACAATTATTCTTAATTTATGCCAAAAACATTAGACTTTTTCACTATGTATTAAATGTACTTACAGCCTAAAATCCTTATGGACTTTAAATGTCCTATTTCTCGTTACACAAACTGAGGGCTCTGGTAACGAGTCTGGATTAACGGGAACTTGCACGCCTCTCTCCCACTCTTGCTTCCACTGGTCGACTATTACCCAATACTCGTCTTGAGCGAGTGGTTCCGAGTCCGGCAATTTCATGGCACTGGAACAAAAATTAACCAAGTCATTGCACAGTGCCGGATCAGCCCTACTTAAAATTATACTGACCAGCAAAATTATTGCACAACCAGATATTTGTTCCAACTTTAGTTTTATATATTTGCTGAATTAAGAAAAGTTTTTTTATTGTGGTTTTTTATTTAATATTTAATCATATTTTTTAAAAAAGGGCCTTGGCGCATAAGGGAGGGCTAATCAGCTAGCTTCATGAAGCTATACAAAAATTTTTGAAAAAACATGTGCTTCATCCGAGCTTTAAAGACCTTTAATTTGGCGCAAGCAAAATTAAAAAATCTTTTAATGCGGCTGAGATATTTGAAAAAAAAAACGAAAAATTTTTATAAATCAATACAACAGTTTCTAAAGCACCTACGTAAATCAAAGGAAAAAAGCTTAAAACTGATTTATCTAATTCTCAGGGTCAAGCTAAACGCAAAACTAAAAGTTAGACAAATTTAACAAGGCTGTCCCAAAAGCTTTCAAAATAAAAAAAACAATTTACTAAAAATCTAATGTTCGCAAATGTAAATTATCTTAGTAAAAAAATAACAGAGTCAAAAAAGTTAAATAAACTGTGATTTATTTTAATGATACTGCTGATAAGTATAGAATACATAAGATTTCCCTTGTTTTATGTAGTGATGGAGTCCTGAGCTAGATTATTTTATTACAAAAAACTTTGCCTAGGTAATTCTAGCACTTTGAGGGATATAGTTACACTAAGTAGGAGGGGAGGGTTATTAAAGTGTATCTAATGTATTATACTGCCTCCAACTGCTCTTCAAAGGCATTCGCAGTGTAATGCCTTTGGGTTGATGAAAAAGCTTCAATTATTATTTAAAACTTGGTTGTGGCTGTGTGCATGTGTCAATTATTATTTGGTTGCGTGCTATTTTTAAGGATTATGTAAGTTTTTTTATGTTGCCTATTTAATTAAGCTATTTTTATGTTATATATGTTTATTTTCAAAAAAATATATATTTGGTATAAATTTAAAAATTCAGGGGTAGTAGGGGGTCGCCACCTTTCAGCCAGGCCTTGACTTTTAGGTTTAGGGGTCGTTTAAGGACAATTACACAAATTTTTAAAGTGCCCCAAAAACCTACTTAAAATTGTTTACCAACTCGCCTACTATACTTATATAATAGCGATTTCACCATTTTATTTTATAGGAAATATTTTAGTTATGCGAAAATTTTCAACAATTCTGGACATTATTTGTTTGACCCAACAATCGTTTTTTTTTACACAAAGAAATTATTGTAAATCAGTAAATATGTAAAATAAATATTATTAATTTTAACTTTTAAATTTTATGAATGCATAACCTTCTGTTTCTTAACTTTTGGAAATAAATTATTTAGACTTATGCAAATTTGCACGAAATACAAAGCCTCTTCATTCCATCAATTATTATTTGGTTGCGTGCTATTTTTAACGATTATGTAAGTTTTTTTATGTTCATTTAATTCTGACTATCATATTTTTTTGTAGTTTTTCCTTTTTTACACACCTTACATATGTTCCTATTCTTTTAAGAAAAAATTAGTAACAAACTGTTTTGTTATATCGTTTTTTTAAATCTTAAGACAGTTCACGAAAGGGTTATAACCTAAGAACTAACATACCATGTGTATGTTAATGATTAATAATGCTTAAGAATACGCCCTTGTAATTATTATAAAAACAAATAAAATCATGAAGGCGGACCTAATTTTAGAAGTACTTTTGATCTAGCTAATTTGCTTCACTTTGTTTACACGGAATGGCCAAATTTTTAGTTCGAGGTCTATATGACGTCTCACGTACTTTTTTCTGGTGTATGATTTCCTTTAGTGTTAACATGTCCGTCCCTTTTGGTGGACCAAAGTGACAAATACACAAAATGTTTTTGTTGTTTTACGAACTGAATTTAAAAAAGCCTAGATTTTTAAAGATATTTAGTCATAAGTTTATCCTTTTCCATGGCAACATTTTAGTTGTAGACAATGGACTATTCTAATAAATTCAAGCAAGAATCGCTCTTCTGGTCTAAATAATTTATTTCCAAAAGTTAAGAAATAGAAGGTTATGCATTCATAAAACTTAAAAGTTAAAATTAATAATATTTATTTTACATATTTACTGATTTACAATAATTTCTTTGTGTAAAAAAAAACGATTGTTGGGTCAAACAAATAATGTCCAGAATTGTTGAAAATTTTCGCATAACTAAAATATTGCCTATAAAATAAAATGGTGAAATCGCGACTATATAAGTATAGTAAGTTGAGTTGGTAAACAATTTTAAGTAGGTTTTTGAGGCACTTTAAAAATTAGTGTAATTGTCCTTAAACGACCCCTAAACATAAAAGTCAAGGTCTGGCTGAAGGGTGGCGACCCCCTACTACCCCTGAATTTTTTTAATTTATACCAATAATATATTTTATTGGAAATAAACATATATAACATAAAAATAGCTTAATTAAATAGGCGTATGAGATAAAAAAAATATATAACTTTAAAGCTGACAAATGTTTGCATGTTGGCTAATTTCTTCTGGTTAACACATAGGACAATCCCAATATCATGTCAATATTTAAGAGGGCGATTTATTGGTTTAATTTACGATTTTTTTTGCCAGATTCTTGAGATATCGTACATTTTGTGTGATATTTGTCACTCATTTGATTTACAACCTTCAATTAAAAATAATGTCTGCACACTGTTTGCTGGGGCTTTAGCGGAGATGAAAAAGCATGGGGCTTTAAACCAAACATGATTTATTGGTTATACACCATGGTGGTAAGACCTATGATAACATACACATCACTGGTATGGTGGACAAAGAACTGCTGTTACAGAACTGGCCTAGGTACAGAGACTTGCTTGCTTAGCTGTAACAGGAGCATTCAAAACAACCCCAACAGCAGCCATGAAGTGTCTCTTGGATCTTCTGCCACCTTACCTCATAGTGATAGGAGCGGCAAGAATAGGCTACTTCCGACTGCCACAAAAACCAACTGGTACCTATGCTAGTTTAAGACATAAGGAGATAAAAAGTCAGGTTGGTGACAACATCCTGGACATGAGAATAGACTAGATGATTTCCCAATACTCATTCAACAAAAACTTCGAGGTAAAAATTTCAGATCGAAATGAGTGGCAGCAACTTGATCTCCCCAGCATGGTTGGAGACATCATCTAGTATACAGATGGTTCCAAGACCGAGCAGGGAACTGGAGCGGGCGTACACAGTGAAATGAGGAATTCACAATTATCCATTCCACTAGGAACACACAGTTCTGTATGTCAAACAGAAATATAAGCTTTACTGCTCTGTGCAAAAGAAAATAACAGGAAGGCTTATAAAAATAAGCATATCTGCATAATAACAGACCAGGCGTCACTAGGGGACCTAGTAAACTCCAAGGTATCGTCCAAGCTGACGTGGGCATGCCGAAAAGAACTGAAAGTCCTGGGAGAACGCAACAGGGTAACTCTCCTTTGGGTACCAGGACATTCGGGAATAGAAGGCAACGAAAAAGAGGATGAGCCAGCGAAACAGGGACCATCCACACCATACTTTGGACCAGAACCTGCCCTTGGAGTGACCAAAACCACAGCACGAGGGCAAACCAAGGAACGGATCTGAAACAAACATGAGGAATACTGGTGGAGCCTCAGTAGAATTAGACATGGAAAAAGCTTCATAAGGGGCCTATCCAAAAGAACGAAAGAACTACTTAGGCAAAGTAGGAAAAGACTTCACAGACAGGCATTATTTGGGCAACCGAAAATGAGCCCACAGAAATATATCAACCAACCAGTCTGGGGTTATACAGACTTGTAGAAAAAACAAGACTAATGGGAGGATTGTTATAAAAGATAATGGGAGAGTAGGCACAAAAAGCCCAAGAGGCTGCTCTGCCTCCGGTAGTAAATGAAGACGGCTCCCAGGGAAGAAGAAGAAAAAGGTATAGGCTCGAAGGGAATACACCACTGATTGAGTAGATCCAATGCACAGGCTTAATTTGAAGAGTAGATAACAAACAATACTCTACCTATAGTCTCTATGCAGCTTAAATTGGTAATTTGTTTAAAAACAGATAGTTGTTACTTTTTAAAAAATGTCTACCCTCTGGAGCGATACTATTTCTTATGAAACATGAAAACTGCGGATAACAGAAAAAGTACGAAAAAATATAATCACAACTAACCACAACAATAAAAAAAAGGCAAGTCATGATGTATCCATGCTAGAAGAAATGATTTTAATTAAAACATTCTTATCATTCTTTTTTATGCTCAACAAAATGAAGCATTTAGAGTTTTGGTTCAACGTTTTGGTATATTACAATCATCATCAATAGATTTTTGTATTATATTTTTTTTAAAGCGCTTTAAATCCTTGAATTAAAAACACTTTTCATTAAAATTCGTTATTCTTTACTTAGAAATCATGTCATACATGGTTGTTTTAAGGATTTGAAGGACATTACAAAATGGTGTAATAAAAACGGGAGTTCATATTAAAAATACAATTTGATGAAAAATATGGTTTCCATAACCGTTTATATTAGTTTATTGAAAAAAAAACTTACCTTATTAGATCTTTGCGAAAAAGTTCGGCCGGCGCTTCGGTGGTGGTGCGATTATAGATGGTCTTTAAGTCGTTGGATCTAGGTTGCCAGGCACCCTGGCCTTTCGCCGCCTGCGCTGCCGCCAAGGAGGCCGCCTCCTCTTCCTCGGCCGCCGTCCGCTGGAAAAAAAGGCAGTTAAGATACACCTGATCTGGACTGAAAGAAGATCTTTAGCTAACTTTTAAATCAGTTAAGGTTAAATTAATAAAATTAATTAAAACCTGGGGTCATGGGTATAATGTACAGGGTGTCCCATTTTCGACACTTATACAGGGTAACAATTAATATTATCAAAAAAGTAGTATAGGAGTCATATGCTCTTTTTGGGTCAAACTTAAAATGGTAAAATCAAAATTTGAAATTTTCTTCTTGGTAAAAAGACACGGAGAAAATAAAAAAAAAATGACAATTTCAGGATGACTCTATGTTTTCTTAGTTAAAAGAGATACAGAAAGATATTTTATGCAAAAGTTTCTTAAGAATGATGGTTGAATAATCTGCCGTTTTTAGAATTACCATACGGGGTCAGGTAAAAAATTTATCAGACCTAACCTCATTTTTTATATGATATGTATAATTAAATCTAAAAAGATATCATGTTAAATTCTCTTTTTATATTTCTTCCACCAGGTCCAGGCTCCTAATAAATCTGATGATTCTGTTGGGAGAGAGATCTTTCACCTCCCCTGGCAATTATCTTTTATACCAATCCTCCCATTAGTTCTGTTCCTTCTACAAGTCTGTATAACCCCGAGACTGGTTGGTTGATATATTTCTGTGGGCTCATTTCCGGTTGCCCAAATAATACCTGTCTTTTGTGATGCTTTACATTCGCACAGGTTATGGTAGGCTGTTTCTTCTCCCTCGTCGCACATTTTGCAACTTGGGTCCCCATTGTATAAGCCTATCTTGTGTAGGTGTCCTCTTAGGTTATCGTGCCCTGTTAGCAACTCTACTGTTATGCGAAGTATTTTCCTACTTTGTCTGAGTAGTTCTTCCTTCATTCTTTTGGATAGGCCCCTTATGAAGCTTTTTCCATGTCTAAATCCACTGAGGTTTTCCCAATATTCCTCGGTTTGTTTCGGATCCATTCCCTGGTTTGCCCTCGTGCTGTGGTTTTAGTTACTCCAAGGGCAGGTTCTGATCCAAAGTATGGTGTGGATGATCCCTGTCTCGCTAGCTCATCCGCTTTTTCGTTGCCTTCTATTCCCGAATGTCCTGGTACCAACAAGAGAGTTACTCCGTTGCGTTCTCCCAGGACTTCCAGTTCTTTTTGGCATTCCCATGTCAGCCTGGATGTTACCTAGGGGTTTACTAGTGCCCCTAGTGACGTTTGGCTGTCTGTTATTATGCAGATCCGCTTGTTTTTATAAGCCCTCCTGTTATTTTCTTTTGCACAGTGCAGTAAAGCATATATTTTCGTTTGAAATACAGAACTGTGAGTTTCTAGTAAAATGGAGAATTATTGTGAATTCCTCATTTCACTGTACAAGACCGTTCCAGTTCCCTGCTCGGTTTTGGAACCATCCGTATACCAGATGATGTCTCCAAGATGCCGGGGAGATCAGGTTGCTGCCACTCACTTTGATCTGTAATTTTTACCTCAAAGTTTTTGTTGAATGAGTATTGGGTCTGTTCTCTCGTCCAGGATGTTGCCACGAACCTGACTTTTTATGTTGTTCTGTCCCAAACTAGCGTAGAAACCAGTTGGTTTATGTTGCAGTCGGAAGTAGCTCATTCTTGCCACTCCCATCACTATGAGGTTAAGTGGAGGAAGGTCTAAGAGACATTCCATGGCTACTGTTGGGGTTGTTTTAATTGCTCCTGTTATAGCTAAGCAAGCAAGTCTCTGTACCTTGGCTACTTCTGTAACAGCAGTTCTTTGTCGCATTTTTATTCAGCAGTGATGCATGATGAATTCCTTAATATCCTTTCAAAAAAATGTCAATAATGCATTGAAAACAACAGACGAGCTTTCGAACATTTGCGATGATTGCCGTTATTTTTTCTCTTAATCTGAATGCTTTATTTCGTGTCAAAGTTGCTATAGTTTTTTAATTTACTTTCTTGCACCAACTAGTTCATTTACTATTTGTATGATAAAATATATTGTGTAATTTCTTTCCAGCTACAATGTCAACATAGTTTTGTTTCTAGGATATTAGCTTTTGTTTTATAGCCTACTGTGGTTCAAAGTAATAAAGTTTAAATAAATTGCATAGACAACCAATATTATCTATGGTGTGTTATATTTTTAAAAAGATTATTTAATATGCCATCTTTTTAGATTAAAAGATACAAGGTGTTCCATTTAAGAAATAAGGAAGAGCCCATATACTTATTCTGAAAACGACAGATTATTTACAATCATTATAAAGGAACTTTTTTATAAAACATTTTTCTGTATCGCTTTTAACTAAGAAAATCCAGAGTCATTTCAAAATTGATAATTTTTTGATTTTCCTCTGTATCTCTTATGCAAGCAAAAATTTTCAAATTTTGATTTTATTTTTTTTGAGAGCTCTAAAAACGCCCCGTACTTGGACAAAAACAGAAGATGTAGTACACTGGTTTAATTAATATTGTGTTAGTTCTGGTTACTTTTAAATTATTATATCTGTTTTAGAAAAGAGGGCTCTCAGCCGTCTAATTTCGGAGATATGTTGATGCTATTTTTTTTTCTTCAAATTGGAAGTATTTCACTCCCTGACCAATCTTTGAATCTGACAATAGAATAACTGTTGCGAACAAACGAGGTATATCTATACCCTCTGTGCTCTGCCATTATCACTGATGAAATATTTAACTCCTTTGGGATATGTAGAATACAACAACACACCGTTGCTACTGGTAGAAATCTAAGCTTAGAAATGCAAGAAAAGTTTTTTGATGTTTCTGTAAAAATGTGTCATTCAGAGCAGCCGGCAAGGGGGGGGTCAAGGGGTGTCTGTCGACCCCCCCTGAGTTTTTAAAAATTATCTAAAATAAAACATTTTCCATCTAAATCCTTAAATTTTACAATATTGCCTAGAAATTTAAATAAGTATGATTATTATTTAGAAATTAAAGTTGTGGTATAGTTATTTTTGTTTTTAATTCAATTAATTCTAGACTAGTAAATTGACTTTTTGACCCCCTCTAATTTTTTTCTGGCGGCGACCCTGGTGTCATTGAGTGTAGTTCCTTAATAATAATAATAATAATAATAATAATAATAATAATATGCTTTATTGTCCAAGAAAACTCTCATTGACAAAGCTGAAAAAAAACCTACCTAACATAACATTTAAATAATACAACATTTTCAAACATTTTCAAAGTTCGAGCCATTAAGCCATATAATATAGACAGAAGAAGACAATAAAAGATAATAGTAATAAAATGCTGGTATATACAATTCAAAACAAAATACAATATTAACTAACAAAGTTACTAGATTTCTGGTCACAAAATGTAAAATAAAATTAATTATGTTACTCATTAAAACTTATAATTCACATATACATGCATACATATTTACACACATACATACATACAAACACCCGTATAGATACATACAACAAAAAAAGGTAAAATGTAAAATAAAACAATAAATATTGGTTAACAAATTTAAAATTAAAATAATAATAATAAATGTCACTATATTTCCGTTAGGGTCGAATACAAATACTTAAATAATAATTAAAATGTACAATACTATTTACAAAAATCGGTCATACATAAAATAAACTTAAATATACATACACCTACCCATCCTCACAAATATGTAAAACCAAAACATTACTACCTTTTTTTAAAAAGTGTCATCGTAATATTCCTGGAGTGTGTAATACGGTCTTGTAACAATTAACTCTTTAACCTTTCTTTTAAACAAACGATCATCTAGAATTTGTCTAAATGTAATTGGAATGTGATTATATATTTTAATGCTTTCAAAGAAAATAGATCTTTTAGTCAATGTGGTTTTGGGAATAGGCAGAGGAAGTCCATCTCTTCGAGTATTTTGTGGATTAGGTGCTATGAAATTTTTATACTTTTTGTGCAGAAGGCAGACCGTCTCCACTATGAAAATTCCTATTATAGTTAATATTTTTCGACTAACAAACAGTGGTTTGCAATGTTCCTTGCACTTAACTTTAAACAGATATCTCACTGCTCGCTTTTGTAAAACCAGAATGGAATTCATTAATTGACTGCTACAAAAACCCCAAAATGCTATTCCATATCTCGCATGAGATTCGAACAATGAACTGTGCGAGCAATTGTGATACCTAGCTCCTTTGACACTGTTCTTATGGCATAACAACCACTATTATTATTAAAAAAAATAATTTTAAAGGTTCTACATAACATATCAGCATCTGTTTTAAGTTTACATTCATAAAACTATGTCCCCACTGCTTTTGTGACTGCATAATCTCTACTATTTTACATTAAAATGTAAATTTTTACAAGCATATTGGGCAAAAAAAAAGATTTATTGATATTTAAGATTATTAAAAGAAAATATATAAGAACCTACATCTGACCTATATATAATTAATGGAATACTTGTCTTGTCAAAGATTGTTTTTTTACGTTTGGACAATTTATAAAGGCTTAAAGCCTAAGTACTAATGTTTCATGACTATTTTAAGTAAAATAAGAAAAAGTTTATTCATATAAGACCTAAAGCTTTGGAGGGAAAAGAAAGATCTTCACAGGCAGACGGTTTCACAGCCTAGACACTTATTAAGGAACAAACAAAATGAGAAGTTCAGGCCAGTCCAGTTGGACTGCATCAGATATATGATGAAGATATATAAATATATAATTAAGAACAATTTCAGAGACATTTTACACACTTAATTACTTAAGTTGTGAAGAAAGATTAACATGGCTTAGAACTATTCAGCAAATTTTTAAAGTTGCTTTCTGAATTTTTTTTTGTTGACATACTTGAATTGACTACTTAGTAGTATTATTTAAACTAGGTCTGTTTGTTATCCAGAAATAGTGTACACTATTTTACACTTTTATGTGAATGATCCGTTTGTTATTGTCAGTGTAATTTAGGACTAGGTGTTTGGTATGATTTCTGCTGTAAACTAGTTTTCACTTAATTACTCGAACTCTCGAAGTAGTGAAGTTAGATGCATTTTTACTACAAGACTTGAATATGTTTGTTTATAAACATAACCATAAAGCCATTTTTTAATTTCTGATATAATTCTAAAACACGCTCGGTATAAAAATCAAATACGGAACTTATTTACACTTGGTTCTACTTTTTAGTACTACACTTTCCTACCCTGTCCTACACTGTACTTGATAACAAACAGACGTACTACATTAGGATGTTTAATTTTAATCTAATTTATATCATAAATTATTGTAAAACTGGGCTCTAAATAAATAAATTGAAAAAACATGCTGTCTAGATAGTATTTGCTTTTAAGAATGGTAAATAGGAACCCAAATTCATTGACTTAGTTATTACTCAATCTATTAACATCTATAACAATATTAAAGAATAGTTTTTTAAAATAACATAAAATGAGTTCAATAATTGTGGGATAAACAATAGATTAAAAAGCCTAATTTTGATTATTATAAAATTCACTGATTATAACATTTAGTTCTTCTCTCATTTTAAAGTTAATAAATGCACTGACATTTCCTAGGTGAATTTGTTAATTTAAATATTAAAGTATTGGTTTAAAGGGTATACATAGTTTGTGAAAAAATTGTAAACATACCTTGCGCCTCTTAACAGGAACCGAGCCATCGTCAGATCGATTAGGCCTCTTTACTCTCTGGGACATTGCACTTCTGTTACCCAAGCAGAATTTTTCTGTGATTCCTAAAATAGTATGCACATTAACATAAAACTAGGAAGTGTAAAATATGTTTTATGGAAGATAAGTTTAATCACTAAGAAACAAATTATAATCTTTAAACCTGTATTCACTAAGCTTAAAATACTGAGACCTTTAACAGCTTCACATATAACCAGTGATTAGTGCTTTAAGAGTACTACTAGGTAGTTAACTCTCAAACCTCTAATATTTTAAAGACAATTAGTGTTTTTAAGCCTAAAATCCTACTAATAGGTAGTTTTACCTTCGTGAATATAACTAAATGTTTAATGTTATTAAAATGTTATTTTGGTTAAAAACTGGAGCTTGCTGTAACTGTTGCTTATGCTTACTTTTGCTGCATTTAGTTTAATTAAAATATAAGGGTTTAAACAAAAGCAAATTTTATAAAGAATTTAAGTGGCTTAATACATATTTAATTTGTATTTTAAACCATGCAAATAAAAATGTAAATATTTGAAAACATACTAACATCAAGACTTTTGTAACAGCTAATTTGGAAGAGACATAGTTTCCGGAAATCATATAATAATTTCTAGCTAGCTGAAGGTTTTAAAGAGTTCAAAGCAAGTAAAATTATTTTAAGCAGTTGATCATAACCTTCATTTTTAATAACTCTAAATTTATCTTTAAAATACTCTAAGCATAGTTTGGAATAGTATTTAAATACTTACTACATAGTTTTCCAATTCACATATATAGAAACTGTCCATTCAAATACATTCTGTAAAAATACAATGGATTCAATTAGAAAATTATTAAATATTAGGACAACAATCTATAACTAGATCAGATATGATATTTATAAGACTATAAACAAGCTTTCAGAAGCACTGAAATCTGCAACAATTAAAAAATAAGGGTATCTTGCAGAGCCATAGCCTTTGGCTATGTCTAAAATCCTGGTTTGGAATAACTTTTCCCATTTCCATAATATTCTATAGGACTTCTGGCATGTATAAAACACAAGAGTAAAGTGTTTTTTGGCCGAAATATAAATAAAATGAGTAAATAACTCTTATAAGTAGATTGTCAAATAGCAGAGGTGGCTCCCATGTCTGAATTGTAAACATTTACGTTTACACCTTTTTCACTGGCACACACACGATTTTACACGCTACAGGCTAATTCTTCACTAAAAAATTTAAAGTTCTTTACCATTGGCTTTTCTTTTCTCATAGTTTTAAGATTATTTTCAAGCGATTTTAATTAAATCGACTCCATTAGACTCCATTTGGTAAGCCTAACAACATTGACAATGCAGAGGGCAGCACAGTAGCCCAGTCGACGACACGAAAACGATGTGCCTCTCATTCTAATGCCCGTATTTTTGCGGATTTCTCGCGCCGATCGATTGTATAATGCTAATTTTCAAACATTTCTTCTTTCCTGTAGTCAAAAGTTTTAAAAAATAAAAATTATAATCGTAAAAATGAGAACTAAATCTTCTAAATTCAAGTATTTACAAAATCTAATTTGTCTATCTCTCTCTTTTTTAACCAACATGTCCTCATTCTTATTTCAGGTTTCGTAGTAACGAGTGTACAACTTTGCTATACATTTTTAATCGAATGCATAGATGGTTTCTGGTTTAAAAAATATAATTAGTTTTAAAAAATCTTAGAAAATTAGTCTACCGTTAATAAAATTGGTGCAGATTCACATATTTTGGCGCCATCCTAAAATTAAAAGTAAAGTGGGTAACTAGACCACTTCAGTCACGTGACCAGGAAACATTTTTGGCGGGGGTCTTTATTTTTGATACAATTTGATTTTGTGCAATAAAGGCGCCTAACTAACCACGAGGGTATAACTTTATAATAAAACCATTATAAACGTTACAAAATTTATCATATATTTCGTAATTTAATAAATCATAATTTTTAGATTGTAATTTCAATGTATACTTATAAATTTTTTACAGGTACCTATATTACCCACAAAGATTTTAATCAATAGTTATTTTTTAGTTACGCCCACCCAAAAACCGGAAAACTTGGGATATTTTCTTATTTGAATTAAAAATTATTGTTAATGACAAAAGATTCATTGTAAATATATAAAATGGTAAATATTAATTCTTGTGTAAAAATGACCATGCGAGAGTGAAAGCGTCAATAAGTATAATCCTTTCGGCTCTCGCTGCGAATGCTGATTGGTCGGTGGCTTCGTGTACATCCATTCTAGAGGCAGCTTTACCACTTGGCTGTGGAAACAAGCGTGCGAGAGAGAAAGAAAATTAATGTACTTCTCTTTACTCTCGCTCCGAGTGCTAATATTGGTCGATATTGAACAATATTGAAAAGTTCCCGCCAACCAATATCAGTACGCGGAGCGAGAGAGAAGGGGTGTACCCTTATTTTCTTTCTCTCTCGCTCGCTGCTTAGTAGGTATATGCTTAAAGGTCGGCGGAGTATGTATCTTTTTCTGCCGACCAATCTGCACGCGGAGTGATAGAGAAAGGTATTAGACTTGGCGCTTTCTTCCTCGCAAGCGTGTTTCCACGGCCGGGCAGCACAGCTGCCTCTAGTATGCTCAAAGGTAGAATAAATTAACATAGTTGCAAAAGAATGAAAAAGAATACAAAGATGTTTACTAAAATTTGGAATCATTAAATATTATCGTCTTAGGAGATTTCTGCTTTTAGGGATAGTTACCTTAAAAACCTTCTTAGATCTTTCGTATTTTACTTCAAGAATATAACTACTAGAGGCAACTCCGCGTGACAGGATGTCTTTCTAATGACGAAGGGTTGGTTGCGCGCGGCTTGAGACGTCAGACTGACAGCAAACTTGTTGTACGCAATCCAGTAGCAGTCCTTGGTCAGATTACCGTTAATTGTGCCTTGCATTGATTAGAAAAAAGTTTAAGTTTTGAAAAAGTTTGGAATTTCTGGGGGTTACAGAACCCGACTATCCAGAAGTTTCACCTACAAAGCCTGGGCAAGCTTTGGGCAAGAGACTGGAAAGGGGAGAGCTGACATATTAAATCCATAAGGACAGAAGCCAAGAATCAAGCAATCAATCAACTCTACGTGCTAATTTTGGTCGGCCTAAAGGGCCCCACGGACTATCGTTCCTTTCAACCTTCTTAATTGCCGATTGGCTACACCTACATTGGATTCGTATTTTTTTTGTATCTTGGGACAGTCCACGAAGGCTGATGCCTAAGTACTGACTTACCGTCGGGCGATGTCGGATTGAAAACAAACTCAAAGTTTTAATGCGTAGTGCCTACACTGAAATATAAAGCCCCAAAAGACAATGACCGATTACGCCTGACATCGGACTGACGGCTTCTCCCTACCCATCGTGTTTGGTTTCATTCCGATTTTCCAATCCGACAGAACGAAAAATGGCTATTTTTCTTCGGGGCTGATACATTCGTGAAATTTAATTTCAGAATGTTGTTTTTATCCTTTCAGAAATAATAAAATGTTTATCAACCGGTATTAAAAAGTTTGAAAGTTTTATTAAACTCTCTGAAGATCTGTCTCCTTTTAAAATTATGACATTACGTTTTCTTTTACATTTTTAAAACGTTGTTCTTACACAGCCAACAAATAAAATCTTTATCAGAACTCATTGACGTGGTCGGTGTTGGGCGTTCTAACTGAACCAAGCAAAGTACCCCCGTCGGGCGACGTCGGTTAAGAAAATTGGTCTACATCGGATCGGGAGAAATACGGATCCAATGTAGGTGTAGCCTAAGACTGCTCAGTCGGACGATTAAAACTTTTATTTTCCTACACTTAATTTAATTTTCAACCGTCCTGATCGCCGAGAGCTGCAGTCGATTATCAAAAAACGTAAATAAAGTGTGTTTATTTGTTACAAGAATGACGATTAAAAAGGTTCTGCCACACTTCATTTTAAAGAAACGGACGAATCAACGATTAAATTTCAAGCGCGGCCAGAAATTTTCTTTGACGGTTTTATAATAAAATGTTTCCTTACTCATCC